>JAVSCE010016354.1:0-81344 GCA_032199065.1 Smutsia gigantea
GTGAACCTACCACTGCTGAAGTGGGGTATTAGTAGTGCCCGGAGTTCTTGACTTTTTCATTTCCGTACGGTGTCTTTTAGTAGTAGATTTTAAAAAGGTGTATGGTTAAAATGCGCATATATGCACATAAGTATTTACATTACGTCACTTATGTACTCAGGCATGTAAGTCATAAGAATAGGATACAAAAGTAACAGCAAAGGTCCCTTCCCTAGCACCTTTTTGAATATCCTTCCTTAAATTCTCATGTTTTATAAACATATATAATGTGCTCAAAAGCAAACCCAAAAGGGATCATAGAATTTGTAATGTTCTGAACTTAATTTTTTCACTTACCGTATCTTAGACGTGTTTATATCTTATCACATGTTATCTTCCTTTTAGTGGCTGCATAATATTTCACTCCATTGCCTGTATCAGGCTGGCGTGTTTAAGGGATTTCAATTTTATGCTTTCAAGGAAGTAGCATGTAGAAAGTCTAACATTTTTAGATTTTATGATGATCATTTCTTTGCTTTCTTGGCTCTCATTCTCTCCCTAATCTGTTGCAAGCCCTCATTTAATTAATTGATTTAAGGATCCTGGTTCTAAGAGCGTTATTTACTTCATGCTGAAAGAGGATTTTTTTTTTCTTGAACACTTCCTAGCTGATGGAGGTCTTCATGGCTTTCATTTATTCAGAGGAGGGTTGGTGCTTAGTAAATGTTGATCAGAATGAGATGTCTTAAGTCGCCAAAGTACATGGTTGTGAAATCAGTGATGAAGATTCCCATGATA
Organism: Smutsia gigantea; assembly: GCA_032199065.1. Taxonomy (NCBI): domain Eukaryota; kingdom Metazoa; phylum Chordata; class Mammalia; order Pholidota; family Manidae; genus Smutsia; species Smutsia gigantea. Next base: position 778 of record JAVSCE010016354.1, read on the forward strand.
GGTCAACATTTAGTAGGACTTAAAGACACAACTTCTAGAAGGGCCAATATAATGGACATTCCCTTACTGTGCAAAGGATCATGATTTAGCTTACAGTGTAAATGTTCTTGTATACCAAAATGCATTAGAGAAATGGCTTATCAGAAATAATTAAAGTTTACAAATTTAATCCTTACAGGTACAAAGAACAGTGATTATCATACAACTGGAAAGAAAGGCAAATAAAACGCTTTTTATTTTAGATTGGGCACTTAAACAGAAACTGCAATTTTAGTATGAAGAAGGGAAGAGGAAGAACCAGCCGGATCAGAAGACGAAAACTCTTCAGAAGTTCTCAGTCAAGAGGAGGTACAGTTTTGATCTTTTGGTGTGAGTGTTGAAAAAAGGAATCCTTTGTTGATTGGTATTAACATATACACATAGCATTTCTCAAAGGTATGAGGGCAGTGTTCAAAGAAGATATTTCTTAAAGACTATTCTTTTTAGTAGTGCCATTATATTCTTTCAAATATTTGTGGGAATACAAATATATTTCTCATTGCTTCAATTATGTCTTCTCTGGGGATGACTCCCAGATTCTGTTTTTGGTTCTGATCCTTCTACATGTAGGGTATCAGTGTTTGGATATAAATTCATCATTTCAAATTCAGTGTAACCCAGTCTGAATGAGATAGTGTATGTGAAAGTGCTTGGCCAACTGGAAAGTACTACATAAAGGCAATTGTTATTTTTTAATGGAAATTAGTAACACACTTCTTAGTTGACCCCAAGAGTGTCAGCACCATCTCAGGTCATCTTTGACCATTTACCCGTCTTTGCCCTCCATAGCCAATGTCCTACTAATCTCACCTGGCCTTTCTTTGGTTAGCTTTTCCTTCTTCCTCCTGCTGCCTGAAGATGATTTCAGCTGGCTCTCTGCTGGTTTATCTACACTGGTGTTTTTCTTCCCTGTTCGTTATTCCATTTATTGCCATCAGTCTAACTTTCCTAAGGGACTCTTTTCATGTCTCCTTTTTGGTTTAGGACCTCCAGAGGTCTGCATTCCCTTTTGGGTGCTACCTGGCCTCCTCCTGCCTGACATGAACTCTCTTTATGAGGGGGCTTCACCTTGCCACTCTGTTTATCAGGTGACTTCCACCTCTTTGCTATTGTGAATAATCCTTCTATGAACATGGACAAATGTCTCTTTGAGACCTTGTTTTCTATTCTGGATCTATATCCAGCATTGGAATTGCTGGATCATACAATAACTCTGTTTTTAAATTTTTGAGGGACCACCATGCTGTTTCCCACAGTGGCTGTACTATTTTACATTCCCACCAACAGTATGCAAGTTTCAATTATCCCACGTTCTTGCCAGTAGTATTTATGTTTTTTTTAATAGTAGCTATTCTAATGGATATGATGCAATATACATTGTGGTTTTGAGTTGCATTTCCCGAATAATTAGTGATGTTGAACATTTTAAATACACTTGTTCACCATTTGTGTATCCTTGTTGGAGAAATGTCTATTCAAGTCCTTTGCCTATTTTTTAATTGGTTCTTCTTCATGTAGGCATATACAGCTGTAAATTTTTCTGTCTCAAAGTTCTGGAGGCTAGAAGTCCAAAATCAAAATGTCAGCAGGATTGTTCCCTTTTTTGAGGACTATGAGGGAAGGATCGTTTCCAGGCCTCCCTCCTTGGCTTATAGACGGCTGTCTTCTCCCTGTGTCTCTTCTGTGTCCAAACTTTCCTTCTGTATAAGGACACTAGTCATATTGGAATAGGGCCTACGCTGATGACCTTGTTTTAACTTGATTACTTCTCTAAAGACCTTATTTCTAAATGAAGTCATATTCTGAGGTACTGGGCATTAGGAATTCAACATATGAATTTGGGGGGCACAGTTCAACTCATACTGCATAGCTTCTGTTTGTTTTTCTTTCCTTAGTGCGCTGGCTGGAACCACCAGTACAATGTTGAATAGAAGTAGGGAGAACAGACATCCTGGTCTTGTTTCTGATCTTAGGGGGAAGCACTCAGGTTTTCATCATTAAGTATGTCAGCAGTAGGTTTTTTTTGTTATTCTTTATTGGGTTGAAGAAGTTCCCTTCTTTCCATGCTTGCTGGGAGTATTTATCAGGAATGAATGTCAGATTTTTATCAAGTGCTTTTTCTGCATCTTTGAAATGATCATATGGTATAGATTTTTATTTCTTAATTTACATTATTTGTGCATGTTTTTATTTTATTTTATTTTATTTTAATAGGATAATGGGTTTATTTGGGAATAGCACAGAATTGCAATTTGGGACAGGCAAGCTATGGCAAAACCATAGACAGGTCAGAACAAAAGAGAAGAATTTTTTTCACAGGGAACAAGGGCTGAGTTGGGAGGAAAGTTCTAACCAAAATGTCCACTGGGGTAAACTGGGAGTTCCATGAATCGGGTTTCTTTTTGTTTTTCTATAATTTATTTTGGTATCATTAATCTACAATTACATGTACAATATTATGGTTATTAAACTACCCCTTCATCAGCTCCCCCCCCCACCAACCCCATTACAGTCACTGTCCATTAGCGTAGTGAGATGCTATAGAATCACTACTTGTCTTCTCTGAGTTGTACAGCCCTCCCCGTGCCCCCCAACATTATGCCTGCTAATCGTAATGCCCCTTTTTCCCTCTTGTCCCTCCCTTCCCACCCATCTTCCCCAGTCCCTTGCCCTTTGGTAACTATTAGTCCGTTCTTGGGTTCTGTGAGTCTGCTGCTGTTTTGTTCCTTCAGTATTTTTTCTTTGTTCTTATACTCCACATATGAGTGAAATCATTTGATACTTGTCTTTTTCGGCTTGCCTTATTTCACTGAGCATAATACCCTCTAGCTCCATCCATGTTGTTGCAAATGGTAGGATTTGTTTCTTTCTTATGGCTGAATAGTATTCCGTTGTGTATATGTACCACATCTTCTTTATCCATTCATCTACTGATGGACACTTAGGTTGCTTCCATTTCTTGGCTATTGTAAATAGTGCTGCGATAAACATAGGGGTGCATATGTCTTTTTCAAACTGTGCATGTTTTTTAAATGTAATCATTTTTATGATATGACTGTCTGCCTGAGACAGTTGATCAGAGATATACTTTTTAAATGCTGATCTAATTATAAAGTGATTTTAATCACCATTTTTTCTTTCTTCTCTTCATCAGTGAATGAGAGCTGTAAGCCTGAATTTATAGAGCTTAGGAAGTGGCTGAAAGATAGGAAGTTTGAAGATACAAACTTAACCCCTGTTCGTTTTCCAGGTAAGGTCTGGCATTCAAATCTCATGACCTTTCCCATTACGGTATCATTTCAAGTACCCATTAGGCAATTTAACTTAGAGCACATTAACTTCTTATACCTCACTCCCAAGATAAACTATTTACCACATATGCCCTGGTTGAGTGAGGTGATGTGTGTAAAGTTGTTCCTTATGTGTCAGTTATACATGACAACTTTGGACTAAAAGACTTTATTTGAGCCATTTTCTATTAGGGCTTCTCCTGTGTTACGACAGTGAACCATGTTTGTCAGCCTCTAACAGAATGTTTTAAGTCTGTGTTTCTGTGTGTCATGGAACAGTCAGTAAAATCCATGCTATTAGATTTTACTGGATGGAGTTCTTCACAAGATGGTCAGGAGAAATAATGTAAGGAGTGGACTCATTGTGGCTGAGGCCTGGCTACTCCTTGGGTGTCCCTTTGCCTTAAGAAGGATGGGTTTACAGTTATCAAGCAGGAATTGACCTATGGTTTAAATGGAATGCCTGAATATAACTAATCTGTCTATAATTTGGAGCAGTGAAGAGTTACGGTTTTTAAAAGTAGAAACCACTCTCTGGGCCCACCTCCAGGTGCATGGTCATAGAGGAGCTAAAAGAAAAATGGTTTAGTAGTGATGAGAGCCCACTAACTTACAGTTCTGGGGCAAGGAACCTCCTGTGTTAATCAGCTTGGGCTGCTGTGATGAGTTACCATAAACTGGGGCTCAAATAGCAATTTATTACTCACTGTTCTGGAGGCTGGGAATTCCATGATCATGGTGTGGGCAGGTGCAATGTCTGGTGAGGACAGATTCCGGGTTTGTAAATTGCCATCTTCTCATTGTTTCCTCACATGATGGAGAGCAGGGAGCTGGAGCAAGGTGACGAGTCTCTTACAAGGGCAGTAACTTCTCCATTCACAAGGGCTTCCCCCCATGACCTTATCACTTACCAGAGGCTCCCACCTCTTAATGCCATCACATTGCGACTTAGGATTTCAGCACAGGAATTTGGCAGATACAAACATTCAGTCCATAGGAGGAAACATTCATGGCGGTCTGTCAAAATGAACAAAATTCTGGGGAATTTATCTTAGCTTGTGGAGGGGCAAGGTAATATTCCTAAGGTACAAATAGGATTCAGTCTTTAGATCCTCACCTGATTTATGCTTGGGGACTGATCCCAGTCTAGCCTTTTACCACCAAAAGCACTGGCCTGATCTAAGCGTCTCAGGTGGATTTATGATAGTAGCAATTTTAAGGCAGTGAGAAGTCTGTAATCTTTAATTTTATAGGATCCTTACTGTCACTTTCTACCATGCCTCAGTAAGTGCAGGTTATTATGATCTGTTTTCTGATAGTGAGCACTATTGTAGAAATCTTCCAGATTTATTCCGTATGTCAGGTTCTGCATATATGTATGTTTGGAGGGAAATTTCTGCTTAAATTAGCACATGAGTCTTTTAAAGGATGACTCCATAGAAAAAAATCCTCCCATAGTAATTGGTTCCAGGAAGGTTTCTGGCCTGCAGGGATGATTAACTCCACCATGGGACACACAGAAGAAATTAAATAAGTTCTTAAGATCAAAACCCTGTGTCTGAGTGGACAGTGTGCTTCTGGGTTTGGAGATGAGTTAGAAACTCATCAAATCAAATTTTTTGGACACCTGGTTCAGGACTTGGGGGAGGAATTCCCTGCATGAACTAGGAGTTCCCGGTAGCCTCTCAGGGATTGACCTTTGTTGGATTACATCCCATGCTAGCTGAGAGAACAAAGATCAAGAAGTATGAATTTGAGAAGATGCATACTCTAGACCCCATATAATAATTACAGGTCATATTGTACCTATGCCTGCCAGAATCTGTCTTCTGGCTGCTGCAGACGGGGAGCCTGAGCCTCAGGCATGTTGGAGAAACTTCTGGATGTTGGTGGTATTGACTGGGCAGGTGATGATGTTCTTTTGTAACTAGGCTCTGGCCAAGGCCATGGCTCGCAGGGAGCAGTGGCCCTGGACCTCCCCTGCTGAGCTCACCCAGTCAAGAAGAGCATGTCTGATGAGTTGTCTGATGGGTTATTGGTCAGGGAGGCAAGGGTGTAGTCTGCAGGCTCTGTAGGACCTAAGTGGGCTTTCCTGGTCAGCTAGGCAGAGAGATCTTTACTGGGGGAAGCTGGGTCTGTTAGTGGGTAAAAGTGGACTGAGGGTCCCACCTCTGAGGTTGGGTGAGCATGAAGAGTAGTTCCTCTACCCCAGCTGGTAGGCCTCATGGGAGAGAGTCCAGCTTAAAGGTTCCTTTAAAAGCCCCAGCAGCAGATCTCAGTTGATGGTCTCTTAGGTCTTAACTCTGAAACTTACTTTTTCCTTCAAGGATTTTAAACCCAAAAGGAGGCAAGACATTTTCCAGAATAGCTTCTTGATCCTCTATTTCTCCTGGGAGTCACAGGATGAGAAACACCTAGGTTTAGCTTTGTGTAATTTTGAAGTTCAATCACTTATTTTTAATTCAAAATGGTCCTTTTTCTGTCTTTGCATTCTTAGGTACAGGACGAGGGCTGATGAGCAAGGCATCCCTGCGGGTGAGAATTTCTTTTTTATCTTTGAAACTCAATGTAGATTTTACTGCTTTGTTTTTGTGGTTCAAATTAAGTGACTTAGAAATATTTCAGACATACAGGCATTTCTTAATGGTTACTATTGAGTACAAGTCTGTCAGTTAGGATTAAGTTTGATGCATTTAAGAGACAAACCCAAAGTAACAATGCTTAAACAGAGTGGAAGTTTATTTTGCTCTCATGTAAACAAGACTGGATAGGCAGACCTGGGCTGGTGTGGGGTCCCACGGCCATCAGAGGGCCAGACTTTTTCCAGCTTTCTATCCTTGCCTCAGAAGGAGCCCCACACCCTCAGGGGCAGGGTATATATAGCTTGTGGGTCGAGAGCAGCAGGATGGAGTGAGAGGCTGAAGAAGGGCAGGCTTCCTCTGTTTAAGGAGATTCCAGCCCCAGCTCATCTGCCAGTATCATCCCCAACTGGCTGTGAGGGAGGTGAGATGGCTTGTCCTTCCCTGGCTCTGTGTCCTCTGGAGAGGACTGGGTTAGCGGGAGGAGAGCAGGTATATTGGGGTAGGCAGCTAGCAGTCTCTGCTGCAGCAAATTCTATTAATCAGGTCATATTTTAAATGGGCCAGGGAGGGAGCTGCTCTCGCCCAAAAGGCTGTGTAGAGAATAGAAAGAAACAAAACCTGAGCATGCAGAGGGAGGAGACCTTGGCGTCTGTCCCAGGATTGCCTTCTCTTAGCCCTGGAGCCCAAAGCCAGGTTTCTAGCCCTTCAGCTTCTGTTTCCTCACCTGGAAGATGAGGAGGTGCAGTTCCCACCCATCCAACACCAAATTCAGTGGTGTATTTTTTTCCCTACATATATGTATAACAGTAACAATATTATACACAGCAGTCATAGTAGTGTAACTTCATTTGGGTACCTGGACCAGATTCCGATTTGTGTAAGTATGTGGAAGGAGTCTTCCCACACATATTTACACCAAGCAATTCTCAGACACCAGCAGGGTGTTGGAGAACTCAATTCTGATGCTGTCTGCCTGGAGACAGCACCAGATTCCCAGGTTAAGGGCTCTGTCCTACAAGACTGCCCTCCAGCCCCGACTCCAGACGCAGGTCACAAGCCCCAGGCAGTTACCTGTGCTCCTGACCTACCTACCGGCTACAGAATTTGAGGTTCCCATGACCTCCCCCTTAGGTTTGATAAGGCGGCTAGAACAGCTCACAGAACTCAGGAAAACACTTACATTTACCAGTTACAATAAAGGATACCAGAAAGGATACAAAGTTAACAGCCAGATGAAGAGATCCATAGGGCAAGGCCCCAAATAAAGGAGCTTCTGTCCTCGTGGAGCTTGGGGCTTGGCTCGGTGGCACATAAAGGCGTTTTGGTTCCCCAAGCATAGAAACTCTCCGACCGAGAAGCAGGATCCAACCAAGCAGAGCAGGCAAAGCAGAGCAACCGAGTCCGAGAGCACGAACTCTTCTCAAGGATTTTGTGAGGGCTTCATTGCATGGTCATGATTGACTAAATTATTGGCCATTGGCTGATTCAGCCTCCAGCCCCGACCCTTGGGGTCCAAAAGTCTCTTATTAACATGACAAAACACCTATTTCACCTTTAAGACTAGGCAGTGTTTTCAGAAACTTCGCATGAAGGTTAAATATACCTGGGAAATATATATTTGGTCATATGAATGACCAAATATGTATTTCTTACAACTCATTATATCACAGGAGGTGAATGACATAGGTGGTCTCCACGGTCCATTTTAGTTCTTGTGCTACTTAAAGCACAGTTTCCTGTAAAGGCAAAAATGAATTTAATTTATATAAAACCCAGCTGGGTACATATGTTTAGCCTAAAGAGTGGGCCTTTTTAATGTTCTATTATGCTATTTTTATTTTTATTATTTAAATTTTTTAAGTTGTAAAATATATTTAAAATCTTAACTGTTTTTAAGTGTATAGTCCAGTAGTACTAAGTACGTCATCGTTGTATAATATTTTTATCTTTGGAGGGGAGACATAATCGACTTTTATTCTGTAGCAGAATTTGGGGAGGAGAACTATACGTCCCATGTATATAGCGATAAATAGAGGTAATTTTTGTTCAGGTCATAAGATGATAATTGGTAGTTGCTTTACTTGTATTTTCAAATGTGGCTTTTTGTTAAACTTTTTGAAAATTGAGACATACTGAAATGCACATACACATAGTGAAATGCAGTTTTTAAGCATCCGGTTTGATGAGTTTAGATGATGAAGAGATTTACTCCAATCAAGATAAAGAACATTTTATTAAGTGGCTTTTTAAAAAAAATGGAAATCGTGGGATGTCGGAGCACTTAGGGACCACAATGATCATCCAACTTAATCTTGATTTACAGATGAGAAACCACAAATTGAACCCAGAAGATTTTTGGCTGAGATTTTTAACCAACTTAAATACCAGTTACACTGAAACAGGATCTTTGTCTAGCTTCTTACTGCTTTGTTTGTGGTGTCTATTACTTTATCTGTTTCTGTCTCAGTGGAATGAACTGAAAACTATATTTTGCAGGAGGTAAAATGAGACCTTGCGTTGGGTGGGCTCCCTTTCTTTAGCTAGTTGGCACAGGTCATGGGGAATGGGCCATTGCTGGGATAATGCTTGGACACATGGTTTCACTGGGTAGAATTTTTTTTGAGTGCTTTCTGCCTGTGTTCTATAGGTAGTGCTATTTTCTGGCATAAGAAAGTGAACAGGAGAATTTGAGTTGTTAGGAGTTTCCATATTCTTTTCTGGTGAAAAGTTGAATGGTGGGTGTCAGTCATATAATTAACCCTTAATTCTTGGTTGGGGTTGTAGTATCTGGTGTTGGAGCAATCTTGCCTGCATTTGCTGACTTAGGGACTTGGGAGTCTTTTGGTGGGCTCTTTGGTGCCCTGTGGGTGGGGTATCCTGAGTTCTTAGGAGACAATTGTGGAATCAAGCGCTTAACAAAACTAATGCTCTCAGGTCCTTCCCAAAGAATGGGTGTTCTAAACTTTACTTTCTTTTTGGTAAGGAGGGACAGATGATTATCTCATTGCCTGAGAGTTGCCTGCTCACCACGGACACAGTGATTAGAAGCTACTTAGGGGAGTACATTGTTAAGTAAGTGACCACTCATGTGTTTCTCCTGGTGCAGGTGCTTCTCCTTTAAAGTCGATCCCATTGGCAAATGTGTCTTCTAAGACAGCTATTAGGACCCTTTGTATGCATAATAAATACCTGAAATTATTTGAAAAGTTGACTCTGTTCTATGAATTTTACTCTGTTCTATGTTAATTCTTAATTCATTGTAAACTTCATTTTTAAGGTTTTTTAATAGGCTGCCGGGGATGTGGGTTTGAGTCATGATCTATCACTTACTAGAAAATGAAGATTAAGTGGAATAATAGATGTAAATCACGGCTAAGTGCCTTGACTCCGTAATAGTCTGTTCTCTTCCATTATAGTAAGTCTTGACAAATGTTACTCTATTTTTACCCATGTTGTACTTCCTTGAATTCTCCTTCAACTACGAAGAAATGTTGACATGAAAGAGTTCGTTTTATTTAGCATAGAAGAGAGGAGACCAGCATGGGAGATGAGAACTATTTTCTGGCTTTTGTTATAGGGGTCTTTGTTTTGGGGGACTTTCTGAGGAAGAGTGAGTGAGTGAGATCCTTAGCAGAAGCAGGGTTGAAAAATGGTATTGTTTCTTAACCCAGGGTAAGTTCTGGACTTTTTGCTTCCCTGGAATGTTTTTATAAGGGGGTGAATATATTTTTATTGGCCTGAGTAGAGGCAAGGATGATCTTAGTAGTAACATTTTCTGTATCATTCTGAAATTTTGAGTAGAATGTATGGCAATATAGGAATCTGGACTTTGAAGGATTAATGAAAACTTTTCCAAATATATTCATGCACCATGAGATCTTTTTATTGTTATCAAAAATCCTGTAGTGTGTAATTTGCAATAGGGTGGGTAAGTATAGGAATAAAAGCTTTAGAACTGTAACAAGTATATATTGAGTTTATCAGTTTTCTGTCTAGGTAGTAATGTACAATAGATCTTTCTACAATGATAGAAATGTTTCAGTCTGCATTGTCCAGTGTGGTAGCCACTGGCCACATATGGCTATAGAGCACTTAAAATGTGGCCTGCATGACTGAGGAAATGGATTTTAAATACTATTTAATTTTAAATAATTAAAATCGAAATAGCTACATGTACCCAGTAGTTACTGTACTGGAAGGGGCAGCTCTAGGTTCTTTCCACCAAATTTTTTCCCTACCGAGTTTTATATCCTCATTTAAGTGAAACAAGTGAACTTACAGAAAATTTTTAAAACTGGAAGCCAAGTTGGAAGGAAAGAGGTTTTTTGTAAAAAGTAATCTCTTGGAAACAAAGCAGGTTACTCAGTTCTTTTCACCCATCAGTATGACTTGTTCAGAGCACTTACACCGGGGTGTGTGCAGAGAAGAAGGCCTTGAGGAAGGGAGGCCCTCTCTCAGGTGCATTATGCAAACTTAAGAGTGCCCTGACAGTTTGGCCACAGTCTCTTTGGGAGCAGAATAAGCCACCAAGGTATCTATATCTCTAACTTTTTGCATATTTTGAATAAAAGTAATTCCTTCAATCTGGCTTTTAATTTTAAAAGGTGGCAGCCTCCTCCATCTCCTCTGCTGGCTCTGTGCACCTTTTTAGTTTCAGAAAAGCATGCTGGGGACCAGTCTCTTTGGAAACCTTACCTGGAGATTTTACCGAAGGCCTACACCTGCCCTGTTTGTTTGGAGCCAGAAGTGGTGAATCTTCTTCCCAAACCTTTGAAAGCCAAAGCGGAAGAGCAGAGAATCCACATGCAGGAGTTCTTTGCTTCCTCCCGAGATTTCTTCTCTTCCTTGCAGCCTCTGTTTTCTGAGGCTGTCGAGAGCATCTTTAGTTACAGTGCCCTCATGTGGGCTTGGTGCACACTCAACACCAGAGCTGTGTACGTGAAGCACATGCAGAGGCAGTGCTTTTCTGCAGAGCCAAACACCTATGCGCTTGCCCCGTATCTGGATCTGCTGAATCACAGCCCAGACGTGCAGGTGAGAAGTTGATGAGGGGACATATGTCCTGTTTCAACAGGAAGGACTACGACATGTAGAACTTATGACTTTGAATAGTGAGCAAAACCACAGGGGAAGCTGTAGCTGGCTTTAGGTAAACCTACCTACAGTCAGATATGCTCTTGTCTTTCTTCCTGACCCCATTTTCCCTCCTGGTATAATTTTCCTTTGCTCCATTTTCCCACTTTGCTCTCCAGGGCTGCAGAGCTGGGTGCTATATCCCGTGGATGGCCCTAACCAGCAGCTGCCCCCCCTCCCACACCTATGGTGAGAGACAGTGGAACTTGCTTTCCTGTCTCTTCCCTTTTACACTCGGTGGCATTGCCAGCAGCATTTATCTGTGCTGTGATCATGGATTGATTTGTTCCTTTTCCTTCTGAGCTCTGCAGTTTCAGAGGACAGGGACTTTTCCTTATTCTCTTTGTAACCCCAGTGCTAGCACAGGGGTTGTGGTAGGTTTTCAGAAACCTTTTCTGAATGGATGAATATTTGTGGGGAAAAGCAGGCTGGAAAATTGTTAAAGAGTCCCTCTTTGGGAAGCAGTCAGACATCTCTTCTTTGTCCTTACCCCGACAGCACATAGAGGAGATGATTATATCTGTGAATGTGGATAAAGTGAAGGTTCCTATGGCCAGGATTCTCACCTGGCTGTGGTTGGCTAGCTCACTACACACATATGGGCAATACATATGACTCTATATAAAGAGCTCCACCGAGTGCTTTGGGTGACACGGTGGTGTGGCTGCAAGCCTGCCGGAGAGCAGAGACTGAAGTGGTAGCAGTGCTGAGGACAGAGACTGAGACGGCTGCGGGGGCAGAGAGGCCCAGAGGCAGAGACCGGCTTGCTGCGTGCAGACTCACTCTGAGTAGACGGGATACTAGTGATTGACCTGCCATCGGGGGAATAAAGCCTGGGTATAAACCCTTTCACCCCAAGAATGTTCCATTGTTATGTTTTGGTCTCATTGAATCCTTAGTGAAGTTGCCAGGGGCTGAAACCCATTGGCAAGACATCCCTGATGGCATGACTTTATTTTTATTGGGCTGTTAGTGGATTTATGCTGTAAACCAGTGATTTGACATTTGAGTGTTAGGGCACTGAAAACTATAGCCTGTGGGCATGTGTTCAAAGGCACTAGCAAAGCCTAAAATATTTACTCTGTGGCCCTTTATGGAAAAAGATTCCTGAGCCCTAGTATAAAATGCACTGCAGCTGGCTTTTGGCATGAAACTCCAAAGCTTGGCCCTAATCTGTCACTGAGCTTCAAGCTCGGAATTTCAGCCTGTTACTCCTACTCCTTGCTGGGATTTGCTGCTTAGGGAGGGGGTCTCACTGCTGGTACTCACCCCTTATTACAGGGAGCAGTTAGGTCTTCTGGGCCTTTTTCTCTAAACCTATTAACTAACAAAACTGTCACAAAACCCATTTGGTTGTGTGAACCAAGACCATGCTGCCCAAAGGCTGTGTGTTGTACGACCTGACATTTCACGTGCTGCCTTGACATCTTTGGGCTTCCCAGGGCCCCAAAGGCCTGGCTGAGTTCCCCCGCTCTCGCCAGATATTTTCCCCATCTAGGGATAAAGGCTTCCCACCTGGCTAGTCGCAGCCCACCTGATTAGGTCCTTACCTTAATGGGTTCACCTCCCTGCTAACCCTAAAAGTTATTCAAACAAGCAAATCACATCTTCCCCAGGAGCCAGGGAGGGCCACCTACTTCCCATGGCTCCTTCTGGTCACTCTGCTCCCAAGTGCAGTGTGGCCCTGCATGGTTGCCACGTCCTTCTACTCAGGCTGTATATGTGAGTGATAAACTGCTGTCCACCTCCTCTGTCCAGTGTCATGTGTTGGGCCATTCTCAGAACCTCAGGGGGTGAAGTTGAGTCAAACAAAAGAGGCTGAAGTGCAGACATGACATCTTTTACACATGTGGTTAAATTCAGTGATGAGTGTTTGGAAGCTGCTTCTGCCTTAAGACAATAACTTTTAGTCTTAGTTTATGCTTTGTTTTAAAAATTGGTTAACAATTTTCTGTTCTAGGTAAAAGCAGCATTTAATGAGGAAACTCATTGTTATGAAATCAGAACTGCTTCAAGTTGTAGAAAACATGAAGAGGTTTTCATCTGCTATGGCCCTCATGACAACCAGCGTCTGCTTCTGGAATATGGATTTGTTTCCATCCATAATCCACATGCTTGTGTTTATGTCTCAAAAGGTTGGAATCAACTTTGTTCTTATCACTAAAATAGATGAGATGTCTTCCCCACCCCAATTTGGGAAATGTAGTTATTTGATGTTTTAATAAAAATGGCAAAACCTTAAAAGGTATATCATTTATTTCCTTCTAGGTAGGGCTGGCCTTAGAATTAACGACTATGTAATTCCACTGTTGAAATAAAAACAACAAAACTTTGATCAATATTGAGGATAAGAACTGAGAAAAGTTTTATTGCATGAGGTCAGACAATACAATGGAAGAAAAGGAAGACCACTAAAGAAATAAATGTAATATTAATAGATGGAAATTTTGGTACTGAGACGTTGTCACTGTCACTAAAGATAGGATTAGAGACCACCAAATAAAAAATACTAAATACCTGTGTGTAAGAAGACACTGTGCTAATCACAGAGGTAAATACATTATGCAGTCCTAATTTTGGGGGTTCAATGCCATGATGAAATAATTGATTCCATTTGTTTTTTCTTGTGACCTAACTAGCCATCATCATGGCTATTTTAAAAACAATTTAGTTATTAAATATATACTGTAAAAATTCCAAATATAGTATTAAAAATAGTACATAGGAAACTGACTTTTTCTGCTTCTCTTGAAGCTATTTCCAGAGAAAGAGTTTTCTAGGTCATGAAGAAATGGCCAGAGATTTACTGAGTGTATAAGTTGAGGTCATTTTAATATAAGTTCTAGTGGAAATAGAAGCTTGGCCAAGGTGATAATTCTCCATCTTATAGGCAGAATAATAATGTTATTTCTCAAAAAAAAAGAAAAAACTGGGCCTTGCTGGGTCTCTTAGAAAACTAGCTTTGAGATTAGTCTTCCGATTATCAGGATAACTTTAATGTTGATGACCATGAAATACTGATTTGTCGATTTGAAAAAAATTTACATTTAATTATTTTTACATTAAATGAAAATATAGAAATATAAAAAAAGTTTAAAAATAGAGAAGTCTTTTGTTTCTACTCCTATCCCAAATAGTTCTGTTAATTTCTGCATATTCACTTTCAGTTGTTTATGGTTGTTGTATCATTAATATCCAGACAGCTTTGAATTCTGGCTTTTGAAAACCTGTTATAAACATTTCCTCATGTTTGTACAGAGCCTGTACTTTTGGTGGGTGTAACTTCCCAGCGGTCCTAATAATGTCTTAGTTACCTGATTTTGTTGGTTAGTTTGCTAAGTGGGAGCATGAGCTGAGGTTTGTGGGTGGTTTTTCCCCTGCCTTGGAATTCTTGTAGCTCTTCAAGGGCTAAATAATGATCTCTTTGAATGGACTTGAATAGAGTTTTTGGTGTGAATTAAGTTAAAACTGTTTACACATGTCTTTATTGCTTATGGGAAGAAAAGTAATTGGAGAAGGAAAGTTCCACACTTTTGTCTGAATGACACTAAATCTCATTCTGATTTTTTTTTTAATGTAGATATTCTTGTTAAATATCTTCCATCAACAGATAAACAGATGAACAAAAAGATTTCCATTTTAAAGGACCATGACTTTATAGAGTAAGTGTTCTCTCTTGAAATGATTCCTTCAGGAAATTTGGATGAAAAAAATTGAGGGTTAGGGTTTCTATTAGGTGTGAGACACCTCCTGACCTGTACTAGTTGACAAGTAAGTATTTATTGAACACTTACTGTGTGCAGTAAATTGTGCTTGATGTTGGGCACACAACTACAAGGTATTTTTAAGAAACTTACTGGGGGACTTAAGATACAAACTTATTATTTTAATGTAAGATACAAACTTATTGTAAAAGATTTATTTTATTGTGTTATTGTATATATCTTAATATAAGATATAAACTTGCTGTGTCAAAAAGGAGCCCCGTATGTATTGATTGGTGGCCCCATGTGAGTTTGTCCCTAATGTGGTCAAGTGGGATGGAATTGGGCTGCTGCAGGCCAGGCTGATGCTGAGTCACCTGGTAACATGGTGCAGGCTCTTGGGGTGGAGGGTGGGGGTGGTGTCTGCGTGATGCCAAACCAAATGGGCCAAGCAGGGTTTAAGCCTCTCCCTTTCAAATTTTCTTCCATAGATAAAATTAAATTTTAAATAATCTAGCAACAGTGTGAGAGCAGTCTAGCTGTGGTGGCTGCCATTCATCATTCTCATTGCTCTGCACTGTGCACACGCCCTCTCATCCAAGATCAGCTCCTTACCAAAATTAATTGGAAAACAGATTTTTACTTTTTTTTTTAACAGAAGAAATTTTCTATTACTCAGGCTTTATTAAGTATTTGTAGATTTATTTTTATCTTTTGTCTTTGTGACCAAGATTGCAGATTATGTAATATTTAGGCCCTTTAAAAAAAATGTTTGGCTCTTGAGTCATTTGCCATGGTGTCAGGAAGTACTGAAATGATGGATTTGTCATCTTTCTACTTTAGGAATTTGACATTTGGATGGGATGGACCATCTTGGAGGTTACTCACAGCTCTTAAGTTGTTATGTCTGGAAGCTGAAGAATTGTAAGTTCCACATATGTTGGTCATCAGCTGTAGTTACAGTCTGGACATCACTTTGGGGTGTCGGGGCTTACGTTCAAATAGCCAACCTGAGAGGAGAAAAGAATGCCATCATATATTGGGGTTGCTTATTCTTTATATAACTCAGCCATGTGGTGACTGTTTTCCTCTCTGAATTTTTGCCTTTTCTGGAATTCTGGTTTTAGAGTCATAGGGCACATGGTCCTGAGAACTCATTAGTCTCTCAGATTATTTCCCTCTGTGGATCTGCAGCTGGTTATTCCGGGTACACTTTTCAAAAAGTAAGGGATCGGCACTGTTCAGAGAAAGTCTCTGGGTAGGTAGATTTTTCTGAGGTGCAAACAGAGCTCCTGACTATGGCCCCCGCTTTGTTTCACCCTGGGGGCAGATCCAGACCCCTGCTGAAGGAGAGGTTGGATATCCAGGGAGGAGGCAGGTAGAGGAGCCCCCAGGGCAGACAGGCATCCTGCTCAGGCTCCTTAACGTTCCCTGGAGGCTGCGGGTCCTTCCCGCGGGGTGGGAAGGGCTGTGTGCTGCCCAGTGCAGGTGGCTCCATCAGTCTGGGTCCTCTTTGGGAGGCGGGAGCAATGCCCATCGCTGACTTAGCCAAGCCCAGATGAGAGAAACCATACGTAAGGAGGGCTTCCTGAAGGTGGCAGACCCCCTCCCTGAGCAGCTGGGGGTGGTGTTCAATGACATAGTGCCTAGAAATAGCCCTAGAGGTAGGGTAGTTGGTGTCATTCGTGCTGCTTGCTGTGGTGGTTATGATACTGAGGAAAAATTACTCCCTGGGCTCAACACCAGAAATAGGGTTTATTCTCAGCAGGTGGTATATTTTTTATCTTACAGACACTGAATTCTATACCTGATATGTTTCTTTCCTTACATTGTTCGCTAGAAAACTCAAGAAGCAAGTGTGGACAGGATTTTAAAGCCTGAAATTTATCCTGGCTGTACCTTACCTTTCTTCCTCTTCTCATCTTCCCTTAGTCTTTCCCTGTCCATTCATCTTATATTTTATTTTATCTCGTGCACCCTCTTAAGCTTCTGAGTCCTTCTCAGGCACATCAGCCTCAAATTAAAAAAAACAACTGAGTGCTTCCCAGAGGTCATCCTGTGGCCTCTCTTCTCCCTTTGAGTTATTTCTCCTGTCTAGAGTGGTGTGGCTGAAAGTGCATGCAGTTGGGATTCTGTCTGACGTGCATGCATGCTTTAATCTGCCTTTAATTAGCTTTGTCACTTTGGGTGAGTTCTTTGCCATTCTCAGTTTCTTTGTGTCTAACATGGGGATAGTAACGTTTTCTTTTCTAGATTATTGTGCAGATTAAATTAGGTAATGATTCTATATGAAACACTGCTTGGCACATAGTTAATTTCCTTCTTTCCTCACTCCCTCCTTCCCCTCCTTTCTTTCTTCTTTCCTTCCTTCCTGTTCTGAGAACTCATCTATGCCTGAGGTTTCAATCATTGTCTCTAAAGCTGAAAACTTCTAAGACTTTATTCCCTATGTGGCTTGTCAGCTGTTCTGAACTTCTAAGTGATTTCTGTATACAGTTGAGCAACACAGTGACCCTCAGCCAGTTGAACTCCACGTATAACTTTTGACTTCTCTAAAACTTAATTACTAATAGCCTATTATTGACCAGAATCCTTACTGATAATATAAATGGTTGATTAACACATATTTTGTATATGTATTATATCCTGTATTCTTAGAATACAGTAAGTTAGAGAAAAGAAAAAGTTTATTTAAATTATTGCAAATCTCCAGAAATTTTTCTAATATATTTATTGATAAAAGCCACATATAAGTGGACCTGTGTAGTTCAAACTTGTGTTGTTCAAAGGTCAGCTGTACTTTCACTTGAATGTGGCAGCAGTCACCTTTCTTTCCCTCCCCTTTTGTTGTTTTAATATAGTTTATTAGCACAGTAACTGAAAGGGTTCTTTTAGCTACCCGGCTCACCTGCTTGCAAAGAAGGACACGAGAACTCTGTCAGCATGGCTTTATTCCCGGTAAGATAAACAGACAGAATGGCTGTCTTGAAAGAGAGAGAGCAGCAGGGGCAGCAAGGGGGGAGCTGCTTATATAGGAATTTAGGGCCTTGGTGAGCAGGATGGTGGTCTGGTGATTTCTGAGAAACAGAAACCCTTGCAGACAGTAGGGTCCTTAGAAACTGCTGTGGGGGACTTAGAAACTGCTGTAGACGATAAGGAGCCGCTGTGCCCAGAGGCAGTTCAAGCTAGGCTGTGTGTTAAAGGGGACCTAACAGTAACTGCACACTTAAGTAGTCTGCAACATAAAACCAGTCCACTGGGCAACTCCTGTGCCATGCTTTAGTTAACGGCCTCAGGTATTCACTACAGGTTTTCACAAATTCTTGTCAAACCTCTAATCTTTCTACAATAAAATAGATTGGCATATAAAATAAAATATATAGCTACTGATTTCCTATATGGCATCTTAAAGCCATGTGTCCATTTTATATATATGAGATGACAGTCTCTAAAAACTGTTTGATATCAATGTTCCCTTCCAAGAAGAAAAACAGATTCTAATTTTTTACAACAAAAAATGTGTAGTCTTGGAAGGACTAGGTAACTGGCCATGGATGTAACCTGTACAAAATTCCACACCTGGATTCTTGGACCCAGGCTCTGTTGCTCACCCTCTTTCTTCTTGGCTAATGCTTCTTCCTAGAGTGTAGGTTTGACTCTGCCACCTTCTGGTTTGGCATCTTGCTGTGGTTCCCTTGTGCCTGACCACACTACCCTCCACTTAACACTCTTCTGCCTGCACTCACCCCTGAACCCTGTTTCCTACAGACTTCGTTAGTATAAAATGGGAATGACATGTATGTGGAGAAAGACTTCACTATAGATTTCTCCTTCCATCTCTACAGCATTTTACTTGTGAAAAGTGTTCTGTTTATTTGCCATTATTTTAAGACTGTCTCCAAGAGAAGGAAGAAAACTTTGTCACATTTGCCCTTAGTCCTTCGCCTTTCAGCTATGGATTCCCCTCCCTGTGGTGTTGCTCTGTCCCTGTGGCTGGCGGACGTGACTCTACTTACTTGAGTGCCAGACACAGGATTGTGATCATACTAATTCAGCCCCTGCCTGCAAAGAGTGCCAGTGCCTTTATTTCTTATTCTCAGTTGTTCTCTTTCATTCTTATATATCTTTGGGCTTCGTGTGGCGGGAGCTCTAAGGGAGTTGGCTTATGCTTCTGGAGAAACGGGAGAAGAGTTTGTGTTGCGTCCAAGTGTAAAAGCCTTCATTATTTTTTGAGAGCCTGCTGAAATCTGACTGAATATTTTGGTTCTAGTACATGCTGGAAAAAAGTGCTTCTTGGGGAAATAATTTCAGATAAAAATGAGAAGACAGGTTTGGACATAGCCCAGAAAATATGCCATTATTTCATAGAGGAAACTAAAGCTATGCTTCAAAAGGTATGCTTCTAGAATATTACATCCCTTTCTTAAAGAAGTGTTTAAAAAATACTTTGTTCATATTGGATTGGGACAGAACACCTTATTAGGACATTGCCAAATAAGTGAACATTGATATAATTTCTGGGTTTTTTTTTTGACTGTTAACACTTAATAGATAAAATTAAACACCTTTAATGTGTAAAAATCTTTAATGGGTAAAATTATTACATTCTTGGTAATAGATTTTCAAGTACTCTTCCCTTTTTATATTTTATTTAGTAAATATTTAAATGAGAAATCAGCTCATTTGAATGAAAACATTACTGGCATTAAAAAATAATTTTAATCTTGAAGTGAATGCTAAGTGAAATAAGCCAGAATACAAAAAAATACAAATATTGTATGATTTCATTTATGTGAGATACCTAGAACTGGCAGATTCAGAGATGGAAAGTAGAATAGAGGTTACCAGGACTTGGGGGATGGTGAAATGAGGAGTTAATGTTTAATGAGGACAGAATTTCCATTTGGGATGATGAAAAAGTTCTGGAGGTGGATGGTGGTGATGGTTATGTAATGTAGTGAATGTATTTAATGCTACTGAATTGTACATTTAAAAGTGGCCAAATGGTGCATTTTATGTATATGTAACTACAATAAGAAATTTTAAAATAACTTCCAGGTTTCTCATATGAAAGATGAACAAGTGGCTTTGATAGACCAACTAACTTTGGTAGAAGCATTGTGGACAGAAGAACTGAATATTCTCCAGGCTTCTGCTGAGATTCTAAACAACTTACAAACACCTTTTACATAATTTCACTCAAGTGCATGTGATCACCTCTTATGGTGGGTGTGGCTTCTTAAACATTTAAAAATATTTTAAGCATTTTAAAACATTTATTTTATATAGACTAATGTACAGTGAATGGTTTCTATTAAACAATTATATACTTAGTCCTATGCCTTTGCTTTTCTTTGTGGGATGGAACTGTGGTGGTTTCTGGGACATTAAGGAATGTGTGCAGGGGGGCAGAGCAGGTTCTGGGCTTCTGGGATCTTAAGTAGAGATGAATATGTTATCCTAATGCCACAACTCACACTTCCCAAATCTACCACAGTCTTCAAGGGTGACGTACAAGGCAGGCACAGAACTGTAACGAGAGGGAGGCTGTGAGGGGGCCAGGAGTGGCTCTGGCTGCCTGTGTGGTCTTCCGCTGGGTGTCCTGCTTCTCCCCCTCTGACGTGGCAGCTGTCGAAGGGCAAGAAATTGTACTTCTGTTTTGCTCTGACACCGTTGGGCTTAGGGTTGCATTGTGGGCGGGTGGCTGTCCTGGGTCCCAGTGGGCTTCACCCCCAGTTGCTCTGAGCTTGAGCAAATCACTTCAGTTGCTGATCTGGAAGTGAAATTGTAGGGCTGGAAGTGGTGTCTCCTCTGCCCTCCAGCCCTCCAACCAGGGGCAGGGCTGAGGAATCGCCTTCTGTCAGGCAGAGGCGCCCCGCCCTGTCGGCCTCACTGCTTTCTGAGAACCAGGGAATTAGGCGGAGGGAGGGTCCAGTGCTGACTCTTTTTGTTAAACAAAGACGTAGCGTGGAGCCTGCTCCTGCAGTCCTCCCTCTGTGTGCAGTTTTCCAGAATGTTTAAACCTCTTGTCAGGCAGTGTGGTGGGTGTTTAACTCTTTTGTTCTGCTGCTTTTCTGTCATTTCAGTGGGGGTATTTGGAGGAATAGGAGGTAAATTTTTGTGTTCTGTTGACCATTTTGAATTACGAGTTACTGCCTTTTATAAAAATTAAAAGCATTTTAGGCTATTGACTTCCTCTGATATTGGTTTTTATATGAAGTTTGTTCCAAGTAGTACTTGGTGGATCTTGGCTCTGGACTTAGACTTTCCACAGCATTTTCATGCTTTCAGAACAGCTATGAGGGGTCAGGGCAGATATGAAAGCTCATAAACAAATGTGTCCTGCTTGTAAAAACTGCCCAGTATCGAACCATAACACAATAACATGACAAAACATCAGTCACACTGGTTGGGAGGCGCTGCCCTGAGGCCTTTATGTACGGTGAGCATTTACCCAATTTTACAAATAAAGAGGTGACAGAATTGCCTCAGAGGACGTGTAGTATGCAGTGGAGTGAAAACGCCCATTCACTCTGCCCTCAGAGGGACCACTGTCCACAGGTGGGTTTGTGTCCAGAATTTACCTGGGGGTATGAGGCATGTGGACGTGCCTGTCATCTCCATTCTCAGCTGTCGTGAACACATGCAGGTGTGCTTCCTCGAGCTCTCCTCCCCGAGTGTTCGTGAGCACTGTAGACTTCACTGCCGAGTTTGCTGCGGAGATGGAGGGGGTGGAATGGTTCTCCCTGCTGTGCAGTTGAAGTCTCAGTTGAAAACATGGAGCCCACCAGACAGCAGCCTTCTTTTTCTCTTGTCTCTTTCAGCAGCCTGGGCCTGGCCCGCACTGCAGGTCACTCCCTTAGGAAGGTGGCAGTTGGGTGCCAGCGCGGCACAGCTTGTCCTTGGGGAGAAGAGGGTCTTTGGAAGCGAGGGGCTGCCTCTGCTCTGTGGGCACAGTTGCTTGGCCCAGGTGTCCTTCCCCATGTGTGTGTACTGAGGTAGGTAGCTGTTGGTGGAACCTTTTGGGGGACACTTGGGGCTCCCAGGAGGAGGGACTGTCCCTAAGCACACTCCTGACCTCTTGAACCCTGAGGCAGAGCTTACCCATCGATGTGGGAAGAAGGCCTAGCCTCACTGTGCAGTTCTCCAGCTTTGCTCCTGGACTCTTCCCTGGGCAGGCCTCCGCCCTGGGGGAGCCTGGCCGTGTCCAGCACAGCTGTGCCTCCAGTGGATGGTGGCTTGATTCTGGGGTTCACTTTAGGTATACTGACCTAAAGCCTCAGTCCTACTTTGACCTCTATCCTTATTATGTTTTTTATCCTTTTCAGGACAAGGGTGGCAAGCTGGGGTTTTCCCTTCACAGCTCTCCCCTGTCTTTGGCCCCAGGGGTTGGGGCCTTGTAGGGACAGCCAGGACTCTCAGAGGTGGGGTTGGACTGGGGCCTGCTAGGCCTGCCTCACACTGCAGGGGCTGCCCCAGTCAGACTTTTCCAATGCCCAGTGTCCTCCGGATTTCCCTGCCAGGTTTCCATCCTTCCCCAAAACTCAAAGTCCTCTCTTTGTAGAGCACACCAAAAATAAGAGAATGGGGCTGCTTGTCTCTGAATGCAGCCAGATTTGGAAATAAAACATTTTCATGATTGTATCTTGCACATCTTTTTCTGTTCATGTATATAGTTGGTGTAGTTATTTTCCATGGCTGTAGTATGTTTGGTTGTGCTATCCCAGGGGTCTGCAAACTTTACTGTAAAGGGCCAGGTAATAATATTTTAAGCTTTCTGGGCCGTGTGGTCCATCCAAACTACACTGCGCAGCAGCCATAGACAATATGTGAACAAATGAGATGGCTGCGTTCCGGTAAAACTATTTACAAAGGTTGTGAGTGGTAACTTCTGTTCACTATTAGTGGACGTTGAGGAACTAAATATGTGAATTCCTATTCATAGGTGCTTTGTCCCTTTTAAAAATAAAGCCCTCTTAACCTGAAGAACTTCGCAGCCCCACAGGGTAAGGGTGCTTTAGTTGTCCAGTGATTAGAACAAAGAGACAATGGCAGAAAGCAACTGCTCAAGATACTTACAAATGAGAACTGTTTCAGCATCCACAACAGATTACGATTATTTGAGAGACAGTAGAACACGATTTTCGGTTTGTAGACACTGCTTGGTGTATATGTGCAGTCAGACTCCTTGCAAGAAATCTGTGGCTCCTGTGGGGCAGCCTGTGCCACAGGGTAAACCACTGTTTGCAGGCCACACACCGCCTCCCTTGGCCTGTCCTTGCAAAACCATGGTGAGCGCCAGCAACACCCATCTGCCACCCAGGGAGCGGTGGCCTGTGCTGCCCGTCCTAGGGGCGCTAGTTCCTTCTAGAATACATCACCCTTCCCCTTCACCAATTCTCTTCTTTTTTTGGTTTTCTCTTGGCTAGTGCCTTGGGCTTGCCTGAGTTCCTAATATGCCCACCCCAGCTGGTATCTGGTTGTGGAGTTGTGGGTGGTGAACCTCCCATTGCTGACTTGCCTGAGGGAACAGACACCAGGAGTTAAGACTTGAGGTATTCCTCACATCTTTCAGGCTAAAATAGAAGAGACACTCCTCGGACTAGGGCACTTGACGTGCTTCTGCCTGAAAGGAGACTAGTGATCTTTTAGGAAATCAGAGCTGTAATTCTATGAGGTGGCTTTCCTGAAGTGCCTTGGAGGTCATTGAGGTACAGAATTAGGGAATTTATTTGTAGCCCTTCCCTTAGCAACAGCGACTACATTCTGGGTGATAAATTAATGTTAGGCAGTCGGTTTTGTGCCGTGGAGGGAAGTCTAACAAAGCCCATGTTGATTTGTCGGCTGACATTTGAATATAGAGCTCTGTCAGGAATGCCGTCATGTCACTTCCCTGAGAAAAGAGCTTTTTTCTACAAATTGAGAAAGTCGTGTGTGAATTAAAGGGAACAAAACATTAGGAGGAAAGAAGTAGGCCTGATGCACTTTTCTATAGCCCTCCCAGCATACCGCGTGTGGCCTTGCAGCGCACTGCACACCTTGGTGTCACTGTACCATATACAACAAAGCCATCTGCTCTCTTCAGGGCTGTTTCTGTTCACCTTTCTGAGGGCATCTCTCCGTCTTTGTTACTCTGTTGCAGCCTTCCCTTGAGTGGATGTTTTCTTGTTTAATTTCCTTCTATTCCATGTAGTTGTAACATTAAGCTGTGAGTAAATTTTTAAAAACTGCCCACAGAAATATAGCAGAATTTAATAAAAATGTAAGTTACTACTTCACACCCATGAGGTCAGCTATAATAAAAAAGATGGACATACAAGTGTTATCAAGGATGTGGAGAAATTGGGAGCCATACACACTGCTGGTGGGAAAGTAAAATTGTGCAGCTGCTTTGGACAATAGTCTGCCAGTTCCTCAAAAGGTTAAACACAGAGTTATGACCCAGCAATTCCTCTCCTAGGTGTGCACCCAAGAGGATCGAAAACATGTCCACATGAAAACATGGACATGAACGTTCATAGCAGCATATTCACAACAGCTCCTAACACAGATGTCCCTCAGTAGATGAATGGATAAACAGAATGTGGTCTCTCCATATGATGGAGTGTTACTCAGCTCTAGAAAGGAACGAAGCACTGACACACGCTATAATGTGGGTGAACCTTAAGAGCATGACGCTCAATGAAGGAAGCCAGGCGAAAAAGACACACATAATTTAATTTGTTTGAAATGTCCAGAATAGGCAAATGTATAGAGATGGAAAGCAGAAGAGTGGTTGCAGTGGGTGGGGTGCTGGGGACTTGAGGATGATAGCTAAGGAGTACAGGGTCCTTTTGGGGGGGATGAAACATTCTAGAATTTATTCTGTACTGGTTGCACAATTCTGTGGATATACCAAAACCCATTGAATTGTATGCTTTAAATGGGGGCATTATATGGCATGTGAGTTACATTTCGATAAAGCTGTTTTTTAAAAAGTAAGGTTAGTGCCTACTGGGTGAGAACTACATCCCTCTTCTCACTTTCAGCTGATGCTTTTTCACAGGCCGGTCCGGAGTTTGTCAGTCTGATGGTGATAAAGCCCTGGCAGTGTTAGGCTCTCTGTCCCATGTATTAATTACACTTATCACCTTGTTTAATCCATGTGCTGATCTGTTGAGGTAATGTTTTCTTGATTTTGTAAATGTGGAAACAAAAGTAAAATTATGGCTGAGGTCACACACTGCCAAGTGGCAGAGCTGGGATTCAAACCTGACCATCCCCCAGACCCCGTGCGCCTAGTATTCATATACCAGAGACCATGAAAGGTGCATGCAGGGTTAGGTAGCAGGTATCTGGTCTCACCTGATTAGGCCTGTGTAAATTCAAAGTGTAGCTGGACTGGTCAACCTTGGGAGAAGATTTGGAGGGCTTCAGTGCTGCAGTCCTGCCTATGTAAGTGCTCTCCCTCCTGACACTTACTTTTGATAAGCAAAGAGACTCCTCAAAATATGTGGGAAAACAGAGGTGCGGCCCTGGGAACCTGCCTTCAGAAATGACAGCCATTTCCCAGAGGGTGGGGGTTATTAGTCCCATAGTGCAGAAGAGGAAATGGGCTCAGGGAAGCCAAGTCGTGTGATCATAGGTACTAGAGTGACCCATGGTGGGGTGGGACTACCTTTGGTCCAGGTGGTCGGAGCCTTTGTTAAGAGCACGTTTGTCAAAATGTGGTCCCCTGACCTGGCACCAAAGACAGCCAGGTTGCATGAACCCACCCCAAACCCACTGAATCAGAATCTCTGGGCAGAGGTCCAGGGATGTATATTTCTGATGAGCCCCCAGTGAGTTCAGTGCTCACTAAGTTTGTGAATCACCGATTTATTCTGACAGAGGCCTGTGCCCCCGCTTTGAGGTGCTGGTCCCCAGCGTTTTAGTTTGGTCATTTCGTGGGCTCAATGTGAAGCTACCATGTGGCTAGGAGGCTGGGCCTCTGCATACATGTGGCATCAGGCTGGCATGAGGAGGTGCTCCAGATGCGCCCCTCGGCCCCTCGTGTTGTGGTTGGTGCCCCGCGGCATGGAGAAGCTTGCTCTGGGCCACGGGCAACCTGTGTTTTCTTGATGACTGGTGGACTTGCCACTCTCCTGCCCTCTCCATCCAGAGTGTAAGATCCAGCCTCTCTCCCATGAACTCCACAAAGTAGATCCTTGTAGAGATGAATTCTCATGGAGAGCGGGAGCGAGGCCCTGGGAGGAGGAGGGGAAGTGGGCCTTCAGCCCGAGAGGAGGTGGAGGGAGCCCTGCAGGAGCCCAGGCCATCCCCACACCTGGCCTGCTCCTGTGACTTTCCCATCCCATCTCCCCATAGCTCTGCAGGCAGCTCTTACACCTTAGGTGAGAGAAGCAGCAGCTGACGTACACAGCGTCTAGGCAACTTGACCCACATTATCCAGTTGGGATTTGAATCCAAGAGAATCTGAATTCGTCTGTTACTTGTCACTTATACCTGTTTCTGCCCCAAAGATGGGCAGCCTAGGGTACAGGATGGGGACAGAGCACCATACGGTGGGTTGTTTTGTGTAATAATGGGCCACTTCACTGACCTCACTGGGCAGGCTGGCAGCAAGGAACCAGGCAGAGCTGAGTTGCCTGCCCAGAAGTCCCTGTGGGCCGAGCCCTCGCCCTGCAGCTTCACCTTTTCCGGGCACATTTCAGTTTTACAGACCTCCCCCTGTCACTGTGGTGACCCACATCCCACAAAGGGCACTTGGTGTTTTAGAGGGTGAGGATGTCATCCCGCAAGGCAGCCCCTCCCGTGGCAGAGGAAGTTGTCCTGGGTTGGGGCTTGCCTGCTGATTCTGAGGGTCCCTGTCCAGTTACGCAGCTGGAAAGGCTTCTGTTGCCTAGGATCAGAGGATAAGGCAAAACCAGGACTGCAAGGTCTACTTTGCAATGATTAGGACAGCAAATGATTCCACTTCTAACTTTGCCCTTGCCACAAAGGGAGACTCAAATATTTATGATAAAGGGATTCAGGATGCCACTGAGGAAGCAGGTTAAGTCCAAGTATGTTTGAGGCAGGCAACTTCGATCTTTGCTTCTTGTTTTGTCTGGGACTTATTGTACTGAGTCAATTGGCCTCCTAAGCCTCAGATAGAGTGGTGGCAGTGGGTAGCCTTAGCTGTTCATGGGAATCATAATTCACAAATACCATTGCATATATTGAAAGTGTACGATGTGATGATTTGATATACATGCACATTGGAGGATGATTACCAAGATCAAGATAATGAACACATCCATCAACTCACATATTTAACATCGTTAACTCATTGTTTTAAATTTTATTTTTTGGTGAATGTGCCTGAGATTTGCTGTCAGCAATTTTTGAGCATACAAAACTGTATCATTAACGAGTCACCATGCTGTACATTATATCCTCAGAACTTACTCTTCTTATAACTGAAAATTTGTACCCTTTGACCTACATCACTCCATTTTCCTCTCCCTCCATTTCCTGGCAACCACCATTCTGTGTTCTGTTTACATGAAGTCATTTTTTTTCCCCTGGATTCCACGTATAAGTGACATCATACAGTGTTTGTTTTTCTCAGTCTGGCTTATTTCACTTAGCCTAATGCCCTTCAGATTCATCCATGTTCTCATAAATGGCAGCGTTTCCTCCTTTTTTATGGCTGAATAGTATTCCATTGGATATATACCATATTTTCTTTATCCATTTGTCTGTTGAAGGACATTTTAGGTTGTTTCCCTATCTTGGCTGTTGTGACTAATGCTACGGTAAACAAGGCTGTGCAGATAGCTCTTCAAGATACTGATTTCAATTCCTTTGGATTTATACCCAGGACTGGGGTTACTGGATCATAGGGTAATTCAATTTTTAATTTTCTGAGGAATCTCTACTGTTTTCCATAATGACCATATCAACGTACATTCCCATCAATTGTGTATCAAGTTCCCTTTTCTCCATATCCTCACCAACATTTCTTATCTCTTACCTTTTTGATAATAGCCATCCTAATAGGTGTGAGGCAATGTCTCATTGTGATTTTGGCTTGCATTTCCCTGATAATTTGTGATGTTGAATACTTTTTCATATGCCTTTTGTATGTCCTCTTAGGAAAAATGTCTGTTCAGGTCCTTTGCCTTTTAAAAAATTAGATTATTTGCTTTTTTGCTATTGAGTTATCTGAATTCTCCGGATATTTTGGAGATAAACCCCTTACCAGTCATATGGCTTGCAAATATTTACTTATATCCTGTAGGTAGTTGTTTTCAGTTTATTTTTTCCTTTGTTGTGCAGAAGCTCTTTAGTTTGATGCTGCCTCACATGTTTATTTTCATTTTTGTTGCCTATACTTCTGATGTCTTATCTAAGAAATCATTGCCAGGACCATCATCAAGGATCTTTCCCCCTATATTTTCCTCTAGAAATTTTATGGTTTCAGGTTTACGTTTAAGTCTTTGATCCATTTCAGGTTAATTGTTGTGAGTGGTATAAAATAGGGATCCAGTTTCATTCTTTTGCATGTGGGTGTTCAGTCTTCCCAGCACCACTGTTGAAGAGGCTCTCCTTTCCCTGTTATGTGTTCTTGGTGCTCTTGTCAAAAATTAGTTGACCATGTATATGGGGGTTTATGTCTGAGCTATCTGTTCTGTTCCCCCAGCCTATGTGACTGTTTTTATGCTAGTACCATACTATTTTGATAACTATAGCTTTGTAATATAGCTTGAAATCATGAAGTGGGTTGCCTCCAACTTTGTTCTCCTTTCTCAGGATTGCTTTGCTTATTGTGGTCCTTTGTGGTTCTGTACAAATTTCAGGATGATCTTTTCTATTTCTGTGAAAAATGCCATTAGAATTTTGGAAAGGATTGATTTGAATGTAGATCACTGTGGGTAGTATGGGCATTTTCACAGTATTAATAATCCCAACCCATGAACATGGAATGTCTTTCCATTTATTTGTATTTTCTTCAGTCCCTTCCATCAGTGCCTTATGGTTTTTAGTGTACAGGACTTTAACTTCCTTATAGTTAAATTTATTCCTAAGTATTTATTGTTTTCAGTGCTGTTATAAATGGGATTTCTTTCTTGATTTGTCTTTCATATTGTTGCTAGTAAATAGAAATACAACTGATTTCTGTATTTTGGCTTCATATTCTGCATATTTACTGAACTTATTTATTAGTTCTAACAGATTTTTGGTAGAGTCCTTATGGTTTTCTATGTATTAAGGTTATGCCATCTATGAACCAAGATAATTTTACATCTTCCTTTATCATGTAAATGCTTTTTAATTTCTTTTTCTTGCTTAATTACTATGACTAGGACTTCCAGTACTCTGTTGAGTGGAAATAGCAAGAGTGGAAATCCTTGTCTTGTTCCTGATCTTAGATGAAAGGCTATTAATCTTTCACCATTGAGTATGATGTAGCTGTGAGATTGTCATATATAGCTTTTATTGTGCTGAGGAACATTTCTTCTGTACCTAATTTGTTTTTACCTAAGAGTTTTTACCATGAAACGATGCTGAATTTTGTCAAGTGCCTTTTCTGCATCTGTTGAAATGATCATTCGATTATTATCCTTCATTCTGTTAATGTGGTGTATCAGAATTATTGATTCGCATATGTTCAACCTGGGGAGGGGCTCAAGGTAGTGGCCATGACCTGTGGCCTGGGGGTGGGGCTCAGGGCAGAAGAGGCTGCCTCAGAAAGGGTGGGACAAATTTGTGATCTGAGACTGAGGGCAGAACTCAGAGCAGTGTCAGCAACCGTCTTGTCTATGGTGAGGCACTGTGAGGGCCTGATCCCAGAGAGCAGGCACAGAAGCATCTGGGATCCCTGAGGGCAGGTTTTACTGCAGTGACAGTGCCAGCTACAGGGAGGGGATGCAGTGGTGGGGATGCCGGGCAGCTCTGCCAGCTGGGATCAGTATTGGTGTCGACTGTGGGAGACCTTGGTAGCACAGCTGGGGAGGCTTGCTGGGGTTCTCCTGCTTCTCCTTTTCCC
Source organism: Smutsia gigantea (assembly GCA_032199065.1). Lineage (NCBI taxonomy): Eukaryota > Metazoa > Chordata > Mammalia > Pholidota > Manidae > Smutsia > Smutsia gigantea. The sequence goes on from JAVSCE010016354.1 coordinate 30,539, forward strand.
CATGGGATGAAGTTCCTCTGACGGGATCCACCTGACACCAAGCTGCTCTTGACTTGAGGATGGGGATATGCAGATAAAATGCCTCCTGTACTTGGCTATGTGGCTATCCTTAGGTTTTGAGCTCTGCAGGGTTTTTGATGCTTCTTCACTGTAGTCTAGAGGTTTTCCTGAGCTATTTTCATTGGCTTGTAGTTGGTTTGTTGTTTTCATGGGGGGATGGAGCAGTGGGCACTCCTAGCCTTCCATTTTGCTAATATCACCTTCATGTCACATGCAGAATTTTAAGAACTACTGAGGCTGGGGTCCCATTCCAGAGCATCTGGGTTTGGGATGTGCCAAGATAGTGGGGATCATGAAGCCCCCAAGTGGCTCTGAAGTATGCCAAAATTCCCTTTTTGAGCCTCTGGGCTTTTACCAACAAGCTGCTTTAGCTTCTCGCAGTTGGAACATTCTGGTTTCCTAAGGCCAACAACTACAATAGTTTTGGGAGGCAGGATAGAGAGTGCCAACTGCTATAATACTACACAAGTTTATGCTGCTTAAATAATCTTAAATAGTACCAATCCAGGTTCAGTAATCCAAAACTCAAGTGCTTGAACATATTGGTTCAGTTAAATGTGTAGTTAAATATGAATGGCTGGACCACAGTAGGTGTTCAATCATTTTACTTGTTTTCATCCATCTCCTTTAAAAACAAGCCACACCTGTAAGTGTCCCAGACGTTTGGGGTGATGCCTGAAAAATTCGACGTGCATCTCTGAATCTTTATAAGCATTTGCAATGAGCTTGAGACACTCCCACCTTCGTCCAGTAGATGGCATGAGAGGACCGCGGAGCCGAGGATGCTGACTTAGGTCATTGCCGCTTCTTAAAACCAGGCACCAGAGTGTCGTTTTTTCCCCAGATGTTAGTAAGATCCAGACAAGGCAAAAATAACTCTGTGTGTTGATGCTAGGACAATATGCAGATATTCATATTCTCTTGTGGGCTGTTGGATCTCCTTGGGTGAGAAACACAGGCAGACGAATGTTAGTTGAAGGTGATGGATACCAGAAAAGGGGCCTGGCTGGGTGTGGCGGTCTGAGGTGGGGTGTGAGGAGGGGGCAGGTGATAAGATGCAGGAACTGTCCCATCTCTGTCTACAGACAGGCCATAAATAAATGCAGATATTTAACCAACCTCTGAGAAGGAAAGAATTGCTCATACCAGGTAGGAGGTTTTAATTTCTGTCAACCCTGATAGCTGGTAGACCAGGTCCTGACACAGAGGGTTGCTTGTAAGTTTAAATTGGCCACTGACACAAAGAAAGAGGAGTCACTCCTGTGACTCCTCTTCTGCCAGGTGTTTCTAGAGTTAGAAAGTGGTGTGTTTTCTGGAGAGCTGGAAAGGAGCTGTCTCTTCTCACTGGTGGGAGGGTTGGCTGATCCTTGTTAGGGGTGTTCCCTTTGACCTGAGGACAGAAATTCAAGGTAGGGTGAAACAATGCTAGAGTGTCATTGGAGTTCTCTGTCCACAGGGACTAACAAACTGCAGATCCCAAACGGCTGGTGGTGGAAGTGACCTAGCTCAACACGCCACAGTGACCACGCGGGCAGCCGCATTTGAAATGATCTCCTTGGTCTGCTGAACTTCCTTGGGGCCTCCATTATCCATCCTTAGATCAAGACTAATTCACCTTGCCGGTCGGGGAAGCACCTACCACAGCTTTTCCCTTCAGACTCCCTGCTCCTAAAACAGATCTTGTTATTTACACACTTTCCGGCTTTGCCTTGAATGGATATTATTTTCTCTTTGGCATTTCGTCTAAAGTGTGCTAGCAGACCTGGGTGAGGCTCTTACTACAGTATTGAATTTTTTTCCCCCTTAATTGGAAAAGTAGAGAAACCTACCTATGGCTGTTTATCTGATTAGAGTTACCAGGGGTGACTGCTTGTTTGGGAAACAGATCTTGCTAAGAGTATTCAGGTTGGGACAATGAGCCATTTTTGATTGTTGCAGTTCAATCTTCAGGGCAGGTGGGCACCGTATAGCCTAGGTTGAGAGCCATGCAAACAACCATCAGCAGAAATTGTGTGAAAGAGGAAATATTCTGACTCTTTATTCAGAAGGTAGTGTCTCTGATACCAGTAGGAGCAAAATACTGGCTGTGGGCAACTGCTAGAATCCATCTTCTTTCTTTTATAGTTTACTAGGGGCAGGAGTCTGTGGGGGAGGCCACGGCCACCAAAAAATGTCCCTCAGGAAGCGAAATAAGCGCTGTCAGCATCTTTTCTTGGGTCATGTGCCTTAGACTCTCGTTCTTACAGGGCGACATGCAGACAAACCGCATCAGCAGTGCCAGGGGACTTGTTAGGGATGCAGAACCTCAGGCCCTACCTTGGACCTCCCAAGTCAGAACCTGTATTGTAACAAGATGTGTATACACCCGACCGTTAGGGAAGCTGTGTCTCAGAAGGGTAGCTGGCTTCAGGGATGAAGCATTTGGTGGAGTATTTCTAGTCCCCTGGGCCCAGCAGTCTGACCATCAGCAATCCGCTTAGCACAGCTGGGGGATGGCCATCCCTGATAGGAGGCGCCATTAGAGCTAGCTTCTTCATGGAGAGGGAGGCTGGCCTCTGGACTCTGCCGAGAGGACCCATGAGGCCAGATTATCAGAGGGATTATCATGGTTTTGCCCCTTTTGGGGCATGGCTGTTCCCAAACACCTCTGAAGTGCCAGACGGGGTGGCTCACCAGAAGCCACCAGCCGCCCTCCCGCACCACGTTCTGGGGGGTGCAGTGGGCCATGGAACAGCCTCCCTAACACACATCTCCAAGGTTTACATTCACCGAAAAAATCGATCCCAATGCAGTAGTGTGGTTGTAAAATCACAAGCCGCCACAGATGCATAGGACTCGTGGGCCTGGACAAGAAGAATTCCGGAGTTTCAGACTGCACCATGACATTTACTTGGCACTTTGAGGGCCTGCATGGCTGCTAGGGGCCAGCATGGTACTACATGGGTGCCATCCATGAATCCATTTCATCCTCGCCATGCACGATTCTCCTCCCAATAGATGAGGAAAGCCTAGCTCAGTGGGTGGGGAATATATCCCTTCCTTGCCTCAAAACGCAGACAGAGCTGAACACAGGCCTGGTCTGCTTTATGCCATGTGGGATGTATACAGACAACTCCATTCTGGTCATTTCCTTGGGCTGCTTTCTGAGGTCAGGCAGGGAAATGTGTTTTGTTGGACTCTTAAAGACTGAGGCGGTGGTGGTAGGGACGGACTTAGTCTTTGTTCTGTGGGTTCTGGAACAAGACCTCAGAAGAGGAGGAAACCTGGGGAGAGGCGGGGTGGGGGAGGACCAGGCAGCTGCGTTCTGAGTGCTGGCTGCGCCTCTTTCTTGTGGCTCTGCTCACCCCCAGCGGGCCCTGACATGCTCCAAGCTCGCAGATCGGAGACAGGCTGAGCTGCTGGCAGCCGCGGGCCTTCTGGCCGGGCTGATTTCAGAGCATTGTTCTCACCCATTAGCTCATATTTGTGCAGAATGATGGGGAACAGCGCCTGGTGTCCCTTCCTTTGTTTATATACATTTTTTCCTTTGTGAGAGGGGAAAAAAGAGCTGACTCCCTTTTAAGGGACGTGCAAACTGAGTTTTGTCTTCCTTTCCTATTACTGTCAAACAAAAGTCACCTTAGAACTCAAGATCACATGGGGTCCATCACTGGCAGGAAGCGGGGCCTTACCTTGTGAATGTATAACTTACAGTAAGTTCTCAGCAGACCAAAAAAAAAAAAGCCTTTTATCATGTTCTGTTTTTTTTCCTCCCACTGTTTTACTTCACTTACAACATCACTCAGGCCCAAATGGTATTTGTCAGGAGTAGTTGGCAAATGCTGGAGGCTGTTCAAGGCCGCTTGAATGGAAAATCTCAAAGCAATTGTCCACGTTGAAAGAAAATATTACATTTGATCTTTTTTTATGATTTCTGCAGACATGATGCGTGTCTGCATTCTTTAGCCTCATAACCCCTTTATATTTGAGGGGGAAAACATCCCTGCAGGAAGTAGCACTTCACAGTTAATTTACAGTATGCCCGAGAAGGAATGGCAACATGTGAGAAGTCATTTTAAACACCTTCATGATTTATTTTTATTAGCTGTCTAATAAGCCTACACTGCCTTGCAGGTTGTGATACACTGAATTATGACTGCCAGCTTTGCATTTCGTGTCAGTTTCTGCTAGGATGTTTATTCTTCTGGATGAAAATATGACTAAGGATGGTGGCAGCCATGCACAGATGGTATGAGGCCCTCTTGCTTCACTTTGACTCAAGTGCTCTTAACCAAACCAAGGTCCAGGGAGCCGAAAGGATGTGACTGAGAGCCGAGCAGTGGCCTGTTAGTCTCCATACGGTGTCAGATGGCCCTCTCTGTAGTTTCTCTTCTTCAGCACATGTTTGTGTAAATGACAGAGTTTGGAGGCTTTTCAAGGCCCCACAACGCCACGTAAACAGACCTTCCTTCATGTTCTGAGTGTGTATATGTGCACGCCTGCAAGGAAATGCCTCATCCCCATGACTGAGGGTCACAGGGCTCCTGGGAAGTGTCACCACCTGGCATCTACTACACTGGGGTAATATTTCTGCGGTAATTACACACCAAGAGTCACTTCAGTGCCATAGAAAACTCTAGATCAAGGGTCAGCAAACTACAGCCAGCCCTATTCTTGTAAATTAAGTTTTTTTTCTAAGTACAAACTTTAAAAAACTGTAGTAAAATATGCATGACATAAAATTTCCCATTTTAACCATTTTTAAGTGTGCACTTTAGTGGCATTGAGTTCAGTGCTGTGTAGCCATTCCCACTCTTTTTCAAAAACTTCATCACCCCAAAGAAATGCTCTGTACCATTAAGCAGTAAGCCCCTATTCCTTTTCCCCCAGCGCCTGGCAGCTGCTAATCTGCTGTCTGTCCCTATAATTTGCCTACTCTAGATATTTCATATAAGTGGAATTGTATACTGTTTGTCCTTTTGTGTCTGGTTTATTCACTTAGCATAATGATTTTGAGGCTCATCTCTGTTGCAACTTGTGTCATTCCATCGCTCTCTCACTGCTTTACTGAGGTGTAATTAAGAATTAAACAGTGTATATATTTAAGGTGTACAACTGATGATTTGATATACTTATACATTACGAAGCTATCACCACAATCAAGCTAATTAATATATCCACATCTCATGTAGTTACTATCTTTTTCTTTTTTGTGGTAAGAACATTTAAGATCTCCCCCCTTAGCAAATTTTAAGTATACAGTACAGTATTGTCAACTATGATCACAGCTTTTTGTACATTAGAACTCTAGAACTTACTCATTTTGAGTCATTGCTTTTTTAAAAAAAATTGTGGTAAAAACACATAACATAAAATTTGCCATCTTAACCATTTTTAAGTGTTCGGTACAGCAGTGTAAACTCTGTTCACATGGTTGATCATCAGATCTCTAGAACGTTTACCCATTGAGCACCTCCCCACTTCCTTCCCCCTCGGTCCTTGAGAACCACCATTTGACTTTTTGTTTCTGAGTTTGACTCCTTTAGATACCTCATATGGGTGCAGTCATGTCGTATTTGTCCTTTTTTGGCTGGCTAATTTCACTTACTCTTTAAGATTTATCCACGTTGGAGCACATGACAGTATTTTTTAAAAATTCTTTATATTAGTTTTATTTAATTTGAAGCTTCAGCATTACACAAAATAGAACCTAGGATTGTTTTTCTGAAACTCAGGAACTCTGAGTCATCAATCAGGTTTGAACTAGATTTCGGCAGATCATCTACACAGACCAGTTTCTTCAATTTTGTTCAATTATCCCAGGGAGGAATTACGTTAAATTCTCAACTCTACAAAATTATTCTGAAATGTTGTGGTATTCTTTTTTTTTTATTAAGGTATTATTGATATACACTCTTATGAAGGTTTCACATGAAAAAACATTACCCATCTTATCAAGTCCCCACCCATACCCCAATGCAGTCACTGTCCATCAGTGTAGTAAGATGCCATAGATTCACTGTTTGCCTTTTCTGTGCTACACTGTTTTCCCCATGACCCCCCACACCAAGTGTACTAAACATAATACCCACAATCCCCTTCTCCCTCCCTCCCCACCTGCCCTCCCTCACCCCTCCCCTTTGGTAACACTAGTTCCTTCTTGGAGTCTCTGAGTCTGCTGCTATTTTGTTCCTTCGGCTTTGCTGTGTTGTTATACTCCACAAATGAGGGAAATCATTTGGCATTTGTCTTTCTCCGCCTGGCTTATTTCACTGAGCATAATATCCTGCAGCTCCATCCATGTTGTTGCAAATGGCAGGATTTGTTTCCTTCTTATGGCTGAATAGTATTCCATTGTGTATATGTACCACCTCTTCTTTATCCATTCAACTACTGATGGACACTTAGGCTGCTTCCATATCTTGACTATTGTAAAAAGTGTTGCAATAAATACAGGAGTGGATATGCCTTTTTGAATCTGAGAAGTTGTATTCTTTGGGTAGATTCCAAGGAGTGTGATTCCCGGATCAAATGGTATTTCTATTTTTAGTTTTTTGAGGAACCTCCATATTGCTTTCCACAATGGTTGAACTAGCTTACATTCCCACCAGCAGTATAGGAGGGTTCCCCTTTCTCCACATCCTCGCCAGCATTTGTTGTTCTTAGTCTTTTGGATGGTGCCATCCTTAGTGGTGTGAGGTGATATCTCATTGTGGTTTTAATTTGCATTTCCCTGATGATTAGTGATGTGGAGTATCTTTTCATGTGCCTGTTGGCCATCTGAATTTCTTCTTTGGAGAACTCTCTCTTCATATCCTCTGCCCATTTTTTAATTGGGTTATTTGCTTTTTGGGTGTTGAGGCATGTAAGTTCTTTATATATTTTGGATGTTAACCCCTTGTCGGATATGTCATTTACAAATATATTCTCCCATACGGTAGGATGCCTTTTTGTTCTGCTGATGGTGTCCTTTGCCATACAGAAACTTTTAAGTTTGATGTAGTCCCATGAGTTCATTTTTGCTTTTGTTTGCCTTGCTTGAGGAGATGCATTCAGGAAGAAGTTGCTTATGCTTATATTCAGGAGATTTTTGCCTATGTTGTCTTCTAAGAGTTTTATGGTTTCATGATTTCCATTCAGGTCCTTGATCCATTTCGAGTTTACCTTTTTGTATGGGGTTAAACAATAATCCAGTTTCATTCTCTTGCATGTAGCTGTCCAGTTTTGCCAACACCAGCTGTTGAAGAGGCTGTCATTTCCCCATTGTATGTCCATGGCTCCTTTATTATATATTAATTGCCCATATATGGTTGGGTTTATATCAGGGCTCTCTAGTCTGTTCCATTGGTCTATGGGTCTGTTCTTGTGCCAGTACCAAATTTTCTTGAGTACTGTGGCTTTATAGTAAAGCTTGAAGTTGGGGAGCATAATCTCCCCAGCTTTATTCTTCCTTCTCAGGATTGCTTTGGCTATTCAGGGTCTTTTGTGATTCCATATGAATTTTAGAACAATTTTCTCTAGTTTGTTGAAGAATGCTGTTGGTATTTTGATAGGAATTGCATTGAATCTGTAGACTGCTTTAGGCAGGATGACCATTTTGACAATATTAATTCTTTCTATCCAGGAACACAGGATGTGTTTCCATTTATTGGTATCTTCTTTAATTTCTCTCATAAGTGTCTTGTAGGTTTCAGAGTATAGGTCTTTTACTTCCTTGGTTAGGTTTATTCCTAGGTTTTATTCTTTTTGATGCAACTGTGAGTGGAATTGTTTTCCTGATTTCTCTCTCTGCTAGGTCATTGTTAGTGTATAGGAATGCCACAGATTTCTACGTATTAATTTTGTGTCCCGCAACTTTGCTGAATTCAGATATTAGATCTAGTAGTTTTGGAGTGGATTCTTTAGGGTTTTTTATGTATAATATCATGTCATCTGCGAACAGGGACAGTTTAACTTCTTCCTTGCCAATCTGGATGCCTTTTATTTCTTTGTGTTGTCTGATTGCTGTGGCTAGGACCTCCAGTACTATGTTGAATAGAAGTGGGGAGAGTGGGCATCCTTGTCTTGTTCCCGATCTTAAAGGAAAAGCTTTCAGCTTCTCGCTGTTAAGTATAATGTTGGCTGTGGGTTTGTCATATATGGCCTTCATTATGTTGAGGTACTTGCCCTCTATACCCATTTTCTTGAGAGTTTTTATCATGAATGGGTGTTGAATTTTGTCAAATGCTTTTTTGGCATCTATAGAGATGATCATGTGGTTTTTGTCCTTCTTTTTGTTGATGTGGTGGATGATGTTGATGGATTTTTGAATGTTGTACCATCCTTGCATCTGTGGAATAAATTCTACGTGATCATGGTGTATGATCCTTTTGATGTATTTTTGAATTCGGTTTGCTAATATTTTGTTGAGTATTTTTGCATCTATGTTCATCAGGGATATTGGTCTGTAGTTTTCTATTTTTGTAGTGTCTTTGCCTGGTTTTGGTATTAGAGTGATGCTGGCCTCATAGAATGAATTTGGAAGTATTCCCTGTTCTTCTACTCCTTGGAAAACTTTAAGGAGGATGGGTATTAGGTCTTCACAAAATGTTTGATAAAATTCAGCAGTGAAGCCATCTGGACGAGGCGTTTTGTTCTTAGGTAGGTTTTTGATTACCAGTTCAATTTCATTGCTGGTAATTGGTCTGTTCAGATTTTCTGTTTCTTTCTGGGTCAGCCTTGGAAGGTTGTATTTTCCTAGAAAGTTGTCCATTTCTTCTAGGTTATCCAGTTTGTTAGCATACAATTTTTCATACTATTCTCTCATAATTCTTTGTATTTCTGTAGTGTCTGTAGTGATTTTCCTTTCTCATTTCTGATTCTGTTTATGTGTGTAGACTCTCTTTTTTTCTTGATAAGTCTGGCAAGTCTTGTTTATTTTCTTGAAGAACCAGCTCTTGCTTTCATTGATCCTTTTTATTGTTTCATTCTTCTCAATTTTATTTATTTCTGCTCTAATCTTTATTATGTCCCTCATTCTAATGACTTTGGGTCTCATTTGTTCTTCTTTTTCTAGTTTCGTTAATTGTGAGTTTAGACTGCTCATATGGGATTGTTCTTTCCTGAGGTAGGCCTGTATTGCAATATACTTTCCTCTCAGCACAGCCTTCGCTGCATCCCACAAATTTTGTGGTGTTGAATTATTGTTGTCATTTGTCTCCATATATTGCTTGATCTCTGTTTTTATTTGGTCATTGATCCATTGATTATTTAGGAGCATGTTGTGAAGCCTGTTTGTGGGATTTTTCATTTCTTTGCATAATTCACTTCTAGTTTCATACCTTTGTGGTCTGAGGAACTGGTTGGTACAATTTCAATCTTTTTGAATTTACTGAGGCTCTTTTTGTGGCCTAGGATATGATCTATTCTTGAAACGGTTCCATGTGCACTTGAGAAGAATGTGTATTCTGCTGCTTTTGGGTGTAGAGTTCTGTAGATGTCTGTTAGGTCCATCTGTTCTAATGTGTTGTTCAGTGCCTCTGTCTCCTTACTTATTTTCTCTCTGGTTGATCTGTCCTTCAGAGTGAGTGGTGTGTTGAAGTCTCCTAGAATGAATGCATTGCATTCTATTTCCCCCTTTAATTCTGTTAGTGTTTGTTATACATATGTAGACGCTCCTGTGTTGGGTGCATAGATATTTATAATGGTTATATCTTCTTGTTGGATTGACCCTTTTATCATTATGTAATGTCCTTCTTTGTCTCTTGTGACTTTCTTTGTTTTGAAATCTATTTTGACTGATATAAGTACTGCAACTCCTGCTTTTTTCTCCCTATTAGTTGCATGAAATGTCTTTTACAATCACTTCACTTTTAGTCTGTGTATGTCTTTGGGTTTAAAGTGAGTCTCTTGAAGGCAGCATATAGATAGGTCTTGTTTTTTTATCCATTCTATTACTCTATATCTTTTGATGGGTGCATTCAGTCCATTTACATTTAGGGTGATTATAGATAGGTATGTACTTATTGGCATTGCAGGCTTCAGATTCGTGGTTACCAAAGGTTCAAGGTTAATTTCCTTACTATCTAAGAGTCCAACTTAACTCATTTAATATGCTATTACAAACACAATCTAAAGGTTCCTTTTTTTGTTCTCTCCTTTTTCTTCCTCCTCCATTCTTTATATATTAGGTATCATATTCTGTACTGCTTGTCTATCCCTTAATGTCTTTGGGGATAGTAAATTTAATTTTGCATTGGCTTAGTAATTAGCTGTTCTACTTTCTTTACTGTGGTTTTATTACCTCTGGTGACAGCTATTAAACTGTAGGAACACTTCCATCAATAGCAGTCCCTCCAAAATACACTGTAGAGATGGTTTGTGGGAGGTAAATTCTCTCAGCTTTTGCTTATCTGGGAATTGTTTAATCCCTCCTTCAAATTTAAATGGTAATCTTTCTGGATAAAGTAATCTTGGTTGAAGGCCCTTCTGATCCATTGCATTAAATACATCATGCCACTCCCTCTGGCCTGTAAGGTTTCTGTTGAGAAGTCTGGTGATAGCCTGATGGGCTTTCCTTTGTATGTGATCTTATTTCTCTCTCTGGCTGCTTTTAATAGTCTGTCCTTATCCTTGACCTTTGCCATTTTAGTTACTATATGTCTTGGTGTTGTCTTCCTTGGGTCCCTTGTGTTGGGAGATCTGTGCACCTCCATGGGCTGAGAGACTATTTCTTTCCCCAGATTGGGGAATTTTTCAGCCATTACCTCCTCAAAGACACGTTCTATCCCTTTTTCTCTCTCTTCTTCTTCTGGTACCCCTATAATGCGAATATTGTTCCATTTGGATTGGTCACACAGTTCTCTCAATATTCTTTCATTCTTAGAGAGTCTTTTTTTCTCTGTGCCTCAGGTTCTTTATATTCCTCTTCCCTAGTTTCTATTTTATTTATTTTTTCCTCCATCATATCCAATCTGCTTTTAATACCATCCATTGTGCTCTTCAATGATTGGATCTGTGACCGGAATTCATTCCTGAGTTCTTGAATATCTTTCCATACCTCCATAAGCATGTTAATGATTTTTTATTTTGAACTCCCTTTCAGGGAGAGTCATGAGGTCAATATCATTTAAATCTTTCTCAGGAGTTGTATTAATAATTTTCCTCTGGACCAGGTTTCTTTGGCATTTCATATTTGTGTATGGCGCCCTCTAGTGCCCAGAAGCTCTACTCTTTGGAGCTGCTCAGCCCCTGAAGCAATGTCGGGGGTTTCAGGGTAGTGGTATTGGTGCCTGGGGGGAGGAAAGAGCTGTTTCCTGCTTCCAGGCTGCTATGCCTGTCTCCGCTGCCTTTCCCAGTTTGCGAGCCCGGTGGGGCTGGCCAGATGAAAGGCGCAGTAGGCTGCCTATCACAGAAGGGGTTTTTGGAGCTGTGTAGGCAGCCAGGCAGCTGGAGCACCTGAAGATTGTGAAAGCTCCCAACCTGCTAGGCAGAGTGCACCCAGGCAATTTTGTCTACGTGTCCTTTCTCCTGAGGAGTAAGTTCTGTGCAATCCTTGTCCCTTTAGCAGCTCTCTTGCTAAGGCCTTCTTTGTTAGGAAGTCTATCAGACTGCCCACCTTTCTTTTGTCCCAGAGCAGCTGGATATGGATTCCTGCTTTCCACAGGCAGCTGGAATCTTAGTCTCTCCAGGAATTCTGCCTGTCTTAGCTTTCCAACCCCCTAATTACAAGAGTATCATGCAAGCACCATGAAGTGTAGGTTTTTGCTCCCAGAGCAGATCTCCAGAGTTAGGTATTCAGCAGTCCCGGTTCTCCACTCCCTCCCTGCTCCGTTCCTCTTCCTCCCACAGGTGAGCTGGGGTGGGGGAAGGGCTTGGGTCCTGCAGGGTCACAGCTTTAGTACGTTACCCTGTTCTGTGAGGTCTGCTCTTGTCTCCAGGTGTATGCAGTTTGATGCCGTCCTCTTTCCTGTTGCTCTTTCAAGAGTAGTTGTATTAGTTATATTTTCGTATTATACGCAGTTTTAGGAGGAAGCCTCTGTGTCTCCTCTCACGCCTCCATCTTTAATCCTTCTTGAAATGTCGTAATATTCTGTATATTTCTTTTTTTTTAAGTGACTGAATAGTATTTCACTGCATGTATATATTGTATTTTGTTTATTCATCAGTTGATGGATGCTTGGGATGTTTCCATCTCTTAGCTAATGTGAATAGTGCTGTAATGAACATGGATATACAAATATCTACCTGAGACTCAGCTTTCAATTCTTTTGAATATATATCCAGGAGTGTGTAAATAAAGTTTTATTGTAACACAGGCTTGTCTATCTGTTTACCAGTTGTCTAAGACTGCTTTCACCTTACAGCAGCAGAACTGAGTAATTGTGACAGAGACCACAAAACTGAAATAATTACTATCTGACCCTTTGCAGAAAAGTTGGCTCACTCCTACTCTAGATCTAATAAAATATGTACATTCTTTGAGCATTCTATTGAAAGGTCTTGAACCAGGCCTAGTTATTCAGCTGGTATTTGGCACACATCAAGTGATCAGGCCAGCCAGGCCCTACTACATCTGCTGTTCTTCTAGGGGCTTGACTGGCAATAATGAGATCCTGCTCTTTTACTCTCTTAAAACCTAGAGCAAGAATGATCTGTACTGTCACAACATTTTTTTTTCCTGCCCCAACACATGTTTTAGTTTTCTAAGTTTGTCATAACAGATCGCCACAAACTGGTCAGCTTAGAACAGTAGAATTTTATTCTCTTACAGTCTCAGAGGCTAGAAATCTGAAATCAGGTGTCAGTGGAGTTGGTTCCTTCAGGAGGCTCTAAAGGAGCCTCTGTCCTAGCTTATGGTGGTTGCTGGCAATCCTTAGGGTTCCTAGGCTTGTATCTATATCGCCCCAAAGTCCACTGTCACATCATCTTATCCCTGTGTCTATCTGTTTCTCTTGTAAGTACTTATCTTTGGATTAAGGGTATACCTGGTTGATCATCTTGAGACCCTTAATTACATCTGTAAAAACCCCATTTCCAGATAAGGTCACATTCACAGGTACTGAGGCTTAGGACTTGGGCATTTGTTTTGACAGGGACAGGGGACACTAGTATAGGGGAGGAAAAACCTTTTCCTTCATCCTCTTATATTCAGTGGCTGAGGCTTGCAAATTAAACTTGACAGAAGACATATCAAAGGGGAAAAGATTTAATTTGCATGTACATAATGCCTACACAGAAAAATAAATGATAACCCAAAGAAATAGTTAGGCTTGAGAACTTATATGCCATTTTAAAAGATGTGATAAATTGTAGAGAAGTAACTAGACAAATAGAAAGGGGTTTGGGTTTCTGGGGAGAGGATACATTTTGGGAAGGTAAATATATGGAGAAATTAATGGAAGATAAGGGCTATTTAGTAAGGATTGTTATGCAGATTCAAGTTGGTAATCTCTGTGGTAAGAGCCTCTGCTGATTAAGAGGTATTCTCTTCCTGGAAGGGATAGGGAAAAGGACACTTTTACAAATGGAAATTTGTGCCCTTATTTTAGGCAGAAAGGAGGGCAGAAATTTCCTCTTGCAGTTACTGTTTCTCAGTTGCCTTTAGCCCAAAAGAGCTCTGATACCAAAGTGGCATATTTTGGGATAGCATATTCTGATCCCTTTCTACACCATTCCACCCACTACAACATACAGTGGATGACATTCACATCCAAGATGTATAGATGTATATACATCTGATACAATGATACTTCCCATGAGTGGACTGAAGTTTTTGGAAAAAATAAAAAAGTCTTGTAGGGAAATAAGGCAAATGATGCTATGTTTTTGGTGGCATTTATTCACATTTTGAGTAAAATAGCCATGTAAAGATCTCAAAAACTTGCCATTTTATAGGCAAAAAACTAATATTGCTAATGTAATTATTAAAGATTATTTTGGAAATGTATTTTAAGAAATGGATTGTTTTGAAAAGAGTATTGATTTTGTTCTCCCATGCTTGCAGATAATTAAGCATGCACTACAATAAACACATGTAAGTGAACACCAAAAATCACAAAAAATAGAATTTACAGAATTTTGAATATTATTAATAAGAAGACATTGAGTGCAGCATAGTTGATTAGCACAAGTGCTGTGCTTGGCTTTGCCTTCTAATAAAGGGTGCAGTCACATTCAAGTTGTCTGATTTTTCTTGTGATACATGCTGTGGGGAAAATGGAAGTTTTTGACCAGGATTCCCACCTGGCCTTGATAGTTCCCATTATATATACATATAAGTGCCTCTTTGCACATCAGTGGGATGTTTACCGGTGGCAGAGCCACTGGTCAGTCATTAGATTGTGGGTCTGGGATAAGGGGTGGAGAGGAAGCACCCATTCTTTCCTCCCCTCCATTCCTGGTACCTAATTGGTCAGGCTCCCGCCAGTCACCAAGGACTCACCCACAGAGTTCCAGGCCAGGGTGGGAGGGGTTGGAGCATACCACAGTCAAAGAGACAGAGCTTGGGAGCATAGTGAGAAGGGGTGCCCCAGGTGGTGCGGGTGGCAAGAGCTGGGCAGCCTGAGGGTTCCGGGCAGAGCTCTGCTGGGCAGAGAGAGAGAGCCAAGAAGCTGGGGTTTGGAGGGAGGAGAGACTGAGCAGTGAGAATAAAACCTTTAATTCCCAACCTCTTACCCTTGTTTTCCTTTGGTCTCACTGCATTCATGGAGAGCTTGCCCTGAGTGGGAAGCACCCTCCTGCCAGAGCTACTCATGCCTAAAAGTAAATTTGAAATAATAATATTGGGAAAAAAATAAAGAAGAATTAATACAGCTCTACAGCAATTTTCCCCAGCATGCTGACTTTGCTCAGAGGAGTGGTATAGGAGCATTCTTGCTCATGTTCTCTGCAGGCACTGTTCACACATTCTTTGCTTATTCTTGACATCTTTCCTATTGAAACTATATCTCAGAGTGAAATTCAAAAGGAAACAACAGAAACCATAAAACCACACCTCGCAATTTGTACAATTCCAACAAGTATTCACTGTGTCAAGGGATTTTGTGTTGTGAGCAGTGGGACAGGTTGTTAACTATCTTCCTTTCATTCTAACCCTACCTTTTTTTTTTTTTAAATCAAGAAAGTACATCAAAAGTGACATTATTTCAGGGCTAATGTTTAATCCATTTTAAGTTATTGGAAGAATAATTTATATCAGAGCTGTGAAACTTTTATTTGTGAATTATTTGTGCACACTTCACAACTGGGTGGGATAATATAGGGGGACCTTAATGTGCAAGATTTTTTCCCTGCTGAAAATTTAGGGTCTTCTCCAGCCAGAGGACCTCTGTGATGCAGGACAGTGGAAATGGAGCCATGGTTTCATTTTCTGGAGAGAGATCAGGGAGCAGGACTAGGCAAAAAGGGCCTTTCCTGGGAAAGGTCAGAGCAGGCACCCGGAGTTCTGGGGCCATCTAGAGCTATGAAGGTTGGGACAGGGGTCCCAGGACAATGCAAGTCCTAATCTACTGGACTGATCCTTTGACTGAACTTCCTGAAGTGGGCCATTGAGAAGGGGAGAATGTGCTAGAATTAGGATAAGAAGCCTTCAAGGAAACAAGCGACCTCTCCAGCATCTACAGTCATGGGGAGGAAGGATGAGAACACACAGAAGGGCTTCACGCCCCTGGGGCCCTACCTTGGCTGCCTATCAAAAAGCACACCCAATCTCAAAACATGCTTCCTCAAATCTTACCAGGCAAAAGCCCACTCCAGAAGGGGAAGGGAAAGGAAGTTAGGCACTGTGGGAGAGAAGCAGCTTTTATAATCATTTCACAGCTTCCACCCAAGAGATGTTTTACTTCTCCCAATCATTTTGTTGTCATGGGGGCTCAACTGTGTGTCCACTGTATGGAGTGATGGAGAAATTCTGTAGTATAGAGTTAGGGAGACTTGGATTGATATACGTTTGTCTTGATACCACCATGTTCCCTTACCGTTAAAATGTGGCACTTCCAAATTTGTGACATAATTTTGCTGTATAATTTGGCAATGTGTGAAGAGGAAACAAAATAAGGGATTTGCCTGAAGTTGGGTAAATCTGAAGGATCATCATTCATGACAGCAGCTGTATCAATTGTAAAGCATAAGTCATGACTGTTGATTCCAGTATAGTGTAAACCAAGGGTTGACAAACTATGGTCCATGCACCAAGTCTGGCATGATGCTTACTTTTTGTAAATAATGTTTTAGGGGAACACAGCCACACTCATCCATTTACATATTGTCAATGGCTGCTTTGTTCTTACAAAGGCCAAGTTAAGTAGTTGCAACAAAGACCTTAAGGCCTACAAAACCAAAAATATTTACTGTGAATAAATAGAAGTTTTCTGACCCCAATTAAAAAATCAAGGTGGAATCCAAAATCAAATGTACCTATAGATGCAATCTCAGTGGGTGATCTTCTATAACAACATTAGGTTGCATTTGTGTGTCCTGCCTTGACTTTTTTTCCTGAGACACTTTTGGCAAATGTAAAGAGCTAACTGGTAAACCTGCAAAAAAAAAAAAAAAAAAAGACATTGGTAGGTAGCCCAAGATTCTTGTTTACTGCTCTCTTTCCAAAGGATCTATTGGATATCTTACACTGTTGCCTTCATAAATTCCTCTCTTTCCCCGAATGCTGATTCACTTTAATTAATCCCTAAAGTGTTGATAAATACCTGAGTAATGGATGTTTCCAACAATTGTATTTGGGAAGTAAATAATCAATAATACACAGTGAGACTACTTATCAAATATGAGAAGTCTCTTCACAAAATTGTGAATTCTCATGATTGATTCTGTGACTACAAAATAGCATCAGTTTTTTACGTACTCTAACTGCAAGAGCATAAACCCCATATTTTGACCACAGGAAAAAACAAAACCCAAAATGGCCAGTATGCTACGTCTTCTTTAAATGGATGTTAAATATGCAGGGCTTTGAGACTTTGGGATACCTGAGTCACATCCAATATTTTATTCAACAATTTTGAAGAAACAGTGGATTGAAACAAAATGAATTTAGGATTGAAAGTAGTGGATTCAATTTGCCCTGAGATCTGTCAGGGAACTCAGTTCACTATCTGTATCTCTTTTTGTGTAAATTTGTCCATTTGACCCATCAAGGAAGTAGCTTCATTTGCTGACTTTTCAGAAGAGCAGTGAGTAAAGACTGCTTCTAAATGAATTTTGCAGTAAAATTCCATCAACTTGGACTCGTAATGGATTGGGTATAGTATATCTCCAGATTTTATTTTCCTGTCTCTGTCCTCATGCTTGCAATTTAAGAAATCACAGCCCCAGCAGGAGTTGCTATCTGTACTAGAGTTTTTTGAAGAATATTAAATGGATCCTAATGAAAGTCTGTTTCTCTCATTCTTTTGCCTCAGAAGAACCCTCTTCCTCAAGCTTGTCTGTCTGTCCAACCTGTGTATCCTGGGCCAACAAAGCCCTCTCCAGATCCCTCTCCCTTTTATGGAGTCCCTTTTTCTTTCTTCTCCTTTCCTGCAGACCTCTTAATTCCTCTTAAGCCTCTCCACTCCTCCCACCTCCCTGAGGCTCCTTCCCTATTTCTCCTTGGCCTCTGTCTTGTGATAACAGGTTCCTTTCTATTCGTTCTCCTGCAAAACTGACTTTTCTTCCACAACACCGACCCACGGAAGCCTGTGCTTCTCCCGATCTCGCCCTCTCACTCCTTACCTTCCTCCTTCTCCCATCCTCTCCTCAGCTTTTTGGGGACACCCTTGGAAACAACACATTTTCTCTGTGCTTAAAAAAATTGAGATATAATTCACACAGCATAAAATTCACCCTTTAAAAGCATCCAATTCAGTAGTTTTTAGTATATTCACAAACCTGTACAATGATCACTACTGTCTCATCCCAGAACATCTCATCACCCCCAAAAGAGACTCCCATCTGTTAGCAGTCACTCCCCACTTTCCCCGCTCCAGCCCCTGGGACCCACTCATCTACTTCCTGTCTCTCTTGATCTGTTTACTCTGGGCATTTCATATAAATGGAATCATATAATATCTGGCTTTTTGTGACTGGTTTTTTATATTTAGCATAGTGTTTTCAAAATTCAACCATGTTTTAGCATATATCAGTACTTCATTAATTTTTATGTGGAAGAATATTCTGTTCCATGGATAGACCAAATTTTGTTTATTCATTCATCAGTTGATGGACATTTGGGTTGTCTACTGCTCTGAACATTTCTATACAGTTTTTATGTGAACATGTTTTCAACTCTCTTAAGTATATACCTAGGTGTGGAATTTTAAGGAACTGCCCAACTGTTTTCAAATGTGGCTGCATCAGTTTACACTCACAGCAATGTAGGAGAGTTCCAATTTCTCTACATCCTCACCAATACTTATTTGTGTCTATCTTTTTGATTATAGCTACTCACTAGAATGGAATAATATCTAATTTTGGTTTGCATTTTCTTGATGGCTAATGATGTTGAGCATATTTTCATGTGCCTTTTGGCCATTGTGTATTTTCTTAGGAGATACGTCTATTCAACTCATTTGCTCATTTTTAAATTGGATTGTTTGTCTTTATACTGTCAAGTTGTAAGAGTTCTTTATATAACCTGTATGCTAGAACCTCACAGGTATGTGATTTATAAATATCTTCTCCCATTCTATGGGTTATTGTTTCACTTTCCTGATAATGTCTGTAATGCTGGGGGGGAAAATCCCTGGACAAAATACCTTTGAAACCAAAATCAGTCAAAGGGAGAAAAAAGTGGGAGAAACCTGTTTATTTCTTACAAGCAGTCCACTTCTGCTCTCCCATGTCTGTCATGGACTGGGCTGCAGAAAAAGAGATCCCACCCAACCTCTCTGGTCCAGATATGCCCTCCTGGGCCCTTGTAATTGCCTATTGATTTGGAGATGGACTCCTTCTCTCCGCCCTTGGAAACACCTATTGATATGGAGATGTACTAAGGCCAGGATAGAGATTCTGGAAATACTGCAATTTAACCCACAGCATCATTGAATCACAAAAGTTTATGATTTTGATGAAGTCAATGTTTTTTTTTTCTTTGAATATTTGTGCTTTTGGTGTCATATCTAAGAAACCATTGCCTAATTTAAGGTCATTAAGATTTACACCTATGTTTTCTTCTAAGAGGTTTATGGTTTTAGCTCTTAAATTTAGATCTTTGATATTCAGTTTTGAATTAGTTTTTACATTTGGTGTGAGGCAAAGGTCCAATTTTGTTCTTTTGTATATGAATATCTAATTGTCTCAGCACCGTTTATTGAAAAACAGTTCATTCCCTGTTGAACTGCCATAGTACCTTGTTGGAACTCAGTTGCTTGTAAGTGTATGTGGACCTAACTGCTGTACTCTAAGTTATTTTCCGTTGATCTGTGTATCTGTCCTTATGCCAGTACCATACTAGCTTGATTTACTATAGCTTTGTAGTGCATTTTGAAATTGGAAAGTGTGAGTCCTCCAAGTTAGTTTTCTTTTTCAAATTTTTTTGGATATTATAGGCCCCTTGAATTTCCTTGTGGTTTTTCCATATGTCAGTTTCTGCAAAAAAGCCAACTACATTTTGAAAGGGATTATGTTGAATCTGTAGACTATTTGGATAGTATAGCTATTATATCAGTCAGGGAGTTCTATCAGAGAAACAGAACCAGGAGAAGATAGCTCGCTCTCTTGCTTTATTTCTTTTTATCTCTATTGCATCAAACTGGCTCATGTAATTGTGGGCCTGGCTAGACAAGCCTGAAATCTGTAGGGCAGAGTGTCTGAAAGGGCAAACTAGAAATCTGGGATATGAGCAGAAACTTCAGTCCACAGGTAGAATTGTTTCTCTTGGAAACCTCAGTTCTACTTTTAAGACCTTTCAACTGATTGAATCACATCCACCCAAATTATCTAAGAAAAGCTCCTTTACTTAAAGTCAACCGTTTATAGACATTAATCACAACTACAAAATATCTTCATGACAGCACCTAGAATAGTATTTGGTTGAAAAACTGGGGAATATTGCCTGGCCAAGTTAATGCATAAAACTGACCACAGCCATCTTTACTATATTAAGTCTTCTATTCCATGAACATGGGATGCCTTTCCATTTGTTTCAATCATTTTAAATTTCTTTCAATGATGTTTTATAGTTTATTCTAATGTATAAGTCTTATACTTTTTGTTAAACATATTCCTACATATTTTATTCTTTTTTATGCTATTATAAATGGAATTGTTTTCTTAATTTCATTTTTTGATTGTTCATTGCCCTTGTATAATTCAGATTGTGTAGACATAAAACTGATTTTTGTATATTGATCTTGGGTTTTGTAAACGTTCTGACCTTGTTTATTAACTCTAATAATTTATTTTGTGCATTTCTTAAGATTTTCTAGATATAGAATCATGTTATCTGAAAATATAGTTTTACTTCTTTCTAATATGGATGCTCTTTATTTCTATTTTTTTTAAGTGTAGTGGATATATAGTATTATATTGGTTTCAAGTATACAACACAGTGAATCAACAATTCTATACATTATTAAATCATCACCCCAACTGGTGTAGCTACTATCTGTCAACATGAAGGAGATAAAGAGGCATAAAATCTCAATCATAATAGAAATTAATCATGGGTAATATAGAGAATATAGTGAATAATTATTTCTTTTTTCTTCTCTAATGTCCTGGCTAGAACCTCCAGTACAATGTTGAACTGAAGTGGTGAGAGGGGACCTTCTTGTCTTGTTCCTGATATTAGTGGGAAAGCTTTCAGGTAAAAGTAGGATTGTGAAAATATGATGAAAGTATGATGGTGACAGTATCATGTTAGTTAAGAGTTTTTGTAGATACCCTTTTTCAGGTTGAGAAAGTTCTCTTCTATTCCTACTTTATGGAATATTTTTGTCATGAAAGGGTATTGAAGTTTGCCAAATGCTTTTTTTTGTGTCTGACCATGTAGTTTTGTCTTTTATTCTCTTAATAAGGTATATTACCTTGATTTTTCTTTCTTTTTTCCTTTTTTTTTATTAAGGTATCATTGATATAAACTCTTATGAAGGTTTCACAAGAAAAACAATGTGGTTATTACATTCACCCTTATTATCGAGCCTCCCCCCATTCCCCATTGCAGTCACTGTCCATCAGTGTAGTAAGATGCCACAGAGTCCCTATTTGTCTTCTCTGACCTATACTGTCTTCCCTATGACCCCCCACACACCATGTGCAACAATCATGATACCTCACAGTCCCCTACTCCCTCCATCCCCACCAGTTCTCCCCTACCCCTCCCCATTGGTAACCACTAGTCCCTTCTTGGAGTCTGTGAGTCTGCTGCTGTTTGTTCCTTCAGTTTTGCTTCATTGTTATACTCCACAAATGAGGGAAATCATTTGGTATTTGTCTTTCTCTGCCTCACTTATTTTACTGAGCATAATACCCTCTAGCTCCATCCATGTTGTTGCAAATGGTAGATTTGTTTCTTTCTTAAGGCTGGATAGTATTCCATTGTGTATATGTACCACCTCTTCCTTATCCATTCATCTGCTGATGGACACTTAGGTTGCTTCCATTTCTTGGCTACTGTAAATAGTGCTGTGACAAACATAGGGGTGCATATGTCTTTTTGTATCTGAGAAGTTGTTTTCTTTGGTTAAATTCTGAATTGCAGGGTCAAATGGTATTTCTATTTTTAGTTTTTTGAGGAACCTCCATATTGCTTTCCACAATGGTTGAAGTAGCTTACATTCCCACCAGCAGAGTAGGAGGGTTCCCCTTTCTCCACATCCTTGCCAGCATTTGTTGTTCCTAGTCTTTTCTATGTTGGCCATCATAACTGGTGTGAGGTGATATCTCATTGTGGTATTTATTTACATTTCCCTGATAATTAGCGATGTGGAGCATCTTTTCATGTGCTGTTGGCCATCTGAATTTATTCTTTGGAGAAGTGTCTGTTCATATCCTCAGCCCATTTTTTAATAGGGTTTTTGCTTTTTGGGTGTTGAGGTCTGTGAGTTCTTTATGTTTTTGGATGTTAACCCCTTATCAGATATGTCATTTACAAATATATTCTCCCATACTGTAGGATGCCTTTTTGTTCTGCTGATGGTGTCCTTTGCTTTACAGAAGCTTTTTAGCTTGATGTAGTCCCATGTGTTCATTTTTGCTTTAGTTTCCCTTGCTTGAGGAGATGCGTTCAGGAAGAAGTTGCTCATGCTTATATTCAGGAGATTTTTGGCTATGTTTTTTTCTAAGAGTTTTATGGTTTCATGACTTACATTCAGGTCTTTGATCCATTTTGAGTTTACTTTTGTGTATGGGGTTAGACAATCCAGTTTCATTCTTTTGCATGTAGCTGTCCAGTTTTGCCAACACCAGCTGTTGAAGAGGCTGTCATTTCCCCATTGTATATCCATGGCTCCTTTATCATATATAAATTGACTGTATATGTTTGGGTAATTGTCTGGACTCTCTATTCTGTTCCACTGGTCTGTGGGTCTGTTCTTGTGCCAGTACCAAATTGTCTTGATTACCATGGCTTTGTAGTATAGCTTGAGGTCAGGGAGCATGATTCCCCCTGCTTTATTCTTCCTTCTCAGGATTGCTTTGGCTATTTGGGGTCTTTTGTGGTTCCATATGAATTTTAGAACTATTTGCTCTAGTTCATTGAAGAATGCTGTTGGTATTTTGATAGGGATTGCATTGAATCTGTAGATTGTTTTAGGCAAGATGGCCATATTGACAATATTAATTCTCCCTATCGATGAGCACGGGATGTGTTTCCATTTACTGGTATCTTCTTTAATTTCTCTCATGAGTGTTTTGTAGTCTTCAGAGTACAGGTCTTTCTTTCCTTGGTTAGGTTTACTCCTAGGTATTTTATTCTTTTTGATGCATTGTGAATAGAATTGTTTTCCTGATTTCTCTTTCTGCTAGTTTATCATTAGTGTATAGGAATGCAACAGATTTCTGTGTATTAGTTTTGTATCCTGCAACTTTTCTGAGTTCAGATATGAGATCTAGTAGTTTTGGAGTGGATTCTTTAGGGTTTTTTATGTACAATATCATGTCATCTGCAAACAGGGACAGTTTGAGTTCTTCCTTGTCAATCTGGATGCCTTTTATTTCTTTGTGTTGTCTGATTGCCAGGACTAGGGCCTCCAGAATTATGTTGAATAAAAGTGGGGAGAGTGGGCATTCTTGTCTTGTTCCTGATCTTAAAGGAAAAGCTTTCAGCTTCTCGCTGTTAAGTATAATGTTGGCTGTGGGTTTGTCATATATGGTCTTTATTATGTTGTGGTACTTGCCCTCTATACCCATTTTCTTGAGAGTTTTTATCATAAATGGATGTTGAATTTTGTCAAATGCTTTTTTGGCATCTATAGAGATGATCATGTGGTTTTTGTCCTTTTTGTTGATGTCGTGGATGATGTTGATGGATTTTCAAATGTTGTACCATCCTTGCATCCCTGGAATAAATCCTACTTGATCATGATGGATGATCTTTTTGATGTATTTTTTAATTCAGCTTGCTAATATTTGGTTGAGTATTTTTGCATCTATGTTCATCAGTGATATTGGTCTGTGATTTTTCTTTTTTGTGGTGTCTTTGCCTGGTTTTGGTATTAGAGTGATGCTTGCCTCGTAGAATGAGTTTAGGAGTATTCCCTCGTCTTCTACTTTTTGTAAAACCTTAAGGAGGATGGGTATTAGGTGTTCACTAAATGTTTGATAAAATTCAGCAGTGAAACCATCTGGTTCAGGTGTTTTGTTCTTAGGTAGTTTTTGATTACGAATTCAATTTTGTTGCTGCTAATTGGTCTATTCAGATTTTCTGCTTCTTCCTGGGTTAGCCTTGGAAGGTTGTATTTTTCTAGAAGGTTGTCCATTTCTTCTAGGTTATCCAGTTTGTTAGCATACAATTTTTCATAGTATTCTCTCATAATTGTTTGCATTTCTGTGGTTGTTGTGAGTTTCCCTTTCTCATTTCTGATTCTGTTTATGTGTGTAGACTCTCTTTTTTTCTTGATTAGTCTGGCTAGGGGTTTATCTATTTTGTTTATTTTCTCAAAGAACCAGCTCCTGGTTTGATTCTTTCTATTGTTTTATTCTTCTTGATTTCATTTATTTCTGCTGTAATCTTTATTATGTCCCTCCTTCTATGGACTTTAGGCCTCATTTGTTCTTCTTTTTCTAGTTTCATTAATCGTGAGTTTAGACTGTTCATATGGGATTGTTCTTCTTTCCCGAGGTAGGCCTGTGTTGCAATATACTTCCTTCTTAGCACAGCCTTTGCTGCATCCCACAGATTTTGTAGTGTTGAATCAGTGTTGTCATTTGTCTCCATACATTGCTTGATCTCTGTTTTTATTTGGTCATTAATCCATTGATTATTTAGGAACATGTTATTAAGCCTCTATGTGTTTGTGGGCTTTTTCATTTTCTTTGTGTAATTTATTTGTAGTTTCATACCTTTGTGGTCTGAGAAGCTGATTGGTACAATTTCTGTCATTTTTAATTTACTGAGGCTCTTTTTGTGGCCTAGTGTATGATCTATTCTTGAGAATGTTCCATGTGCCGTTGAGAAGAATGTGTATCCAGTTGCTTTTGGATGGAGTGTTCTGTTGATGTCGTTAGGTCCATCTGTTCTAATATGTTGTTCAGTGCCTCAGTCTCCTTACTCTGTCTTTTAACCAAAGGATGGTTAATCTGTCCTTTGGAGTGAGTTGTGTGTTGAAGTCTCCTGAAATGAATGCATAGTATTCTGTTTCCTCCTTTAATTCTGTTACTATTTGTTTCGCATATATAGATGACCCTGTGTTGGGTGCACAGATATTTATAATAATTATATTCTCTTGTTGGACTGACCCCTTTATCATTATGTCATATCCTTCTTTGTCTCTTGTGACTTTATTTGTTTTGAAGTCTATTTTGTCTGATACAAGTACTGTAACTCCTGCCTTTTTCTCCCTATTAGTTGCATGAAATATCTTTTTCCATCCCTTTACTTTCAGTCTGTATGTCTTTGTGTTTGAAGTGAGTCTCTTGTAGGCAGCATATAGACGGATCTTCTGTTTTTATCCATTCAGTGACTCTATGTCTTTTGATTTGTGCATTCAGTCCATTTACATTTAGGGTGATTATTGATAGGTATGTACTTATTGCAATTGCAGGCTTTAGATTCATGGTTAGCAAAACTTCAAGGCTAATTCCCTTACTATCTAACAGTCTAATTTAAATCACTTCCTATGCTATTACAAACACAGCCTAAAGGCTCTTTTTTTCCCCTTCTTTTTCTTCCTCCTGCATTCTTTATTTATTAGGTATCATATTCTGTAGTCTTTGTCTATCCCTTGATTGACTTTGGGGGTAGTTGATTTGATTTTGCATCTGCTTTGTAAGTAATTGTTCTACTTTCTTTACTGTGGTTTTATTTTCCCTGGTGACAGCGATTTAGCCTTAGGAACACTTCCATCTATAGAAGTCCCTCCAAAATACACACTGTAGAGGTGGTTTGTGGGAGGTAAATTCTCTCAGCTTTTGCTTATCTGAAAATTGTTTAATCCCTCCTTCAAATTTAAATGATAATCTTGTGGGGTAGAGTATTCTTGGTTCGAGGCCCTTCTGTTTCATTGCATTAAATATATCATGCCACTGTATTCTGACCAGTAGGGTTTCTGTTGAGAAGTCTGATGATAGCCTCATGGGTTTTCCTTTGTATGTGATCTTTTTGCTCTCTCTAGCTGCTTTTAAAAGACTGTCCTTATCTTTGATCTTTGCCATTTTAATTATTATATGTCTTGGTGTTGTCTTCCTTGGGTCCCTTGTGTTGGGAGATCTGTGCACCCCCATGGCCTGAGAGACTATCCCCTTCCCCAGATTGGGGAAGTTTTCAGCAATTACCTCCTCACAGACACTTTCTATCCCTTTTTCTCTCTCTTCTTCTTCTGGTACCCCTATAATGTGAATATTGTTCTGTTTGGATTGGTCACACAGTTTTCTCAATATTCTTTTCATTCCTAGAGATCTTTTTTCTCTCTATCCATCAGCTTCTTTGTATTCCTCTTCTCTAATTTCTATTCCATTTCCCGTCTCTTCTACTACATCTAATCTGCTTTTAAATCCCTCCATTGTATGTTTCCTTTCAGATATGGAAATTCTCAATGATTGAATCTCCATCTTAAATTCATCCCTGAGTTTTTAATATTTTTCTGTACCTCCATGAGCATGTTTTTGATTTTTATTTTGAGCTCTCTTTCAGGAAGATTAGTGAGTTCAGTTTCACGTGTACCTTTTTCTGGTGTTTGTGAGATTTTGGTTTGAACCAGGTTCCTTTGACGATTCATATTTGTATGTGGCGCCCTGTAGTGCCCATAAGCTCTAGTCTCTGGAGCTGCTCAGCCCCTGGAGTGATGTCAGGGGTCACAGGGGAGCGGCGCTGGTGCCTGGGGGGAGGAAAGAGCTGTTTCCTGCTTCACGGCTGCAGTGCCTGTTTCCCCTGTCAGAACCAGTGGGCTGAGCACACAAGTGTAAGCCTCTGTGCTTTGCATTTGTAGCTGCCATGGGCACAGCCTCCCTCTGGCTGGCCTGATTCTAGGGCAGGGACTGCTGGTTTGGGAGCAGGTGCTGGCAGGCCTGGAGGAAGGCACAGCAGGCTGCATATCACAGTGGGGGGGCCTCAGAGCTGAGTAACCAGCCAGGGAGATGGAGCACCCAAAGCTCCTGAAAGTTCCCAACCTGCTGGGAGAGTGCGCCCAGACAATTTTGTCCACCTCTACTTTCTCCTGAGCAGCAAGCTCTGTGCAATCCTTGCCCCTTTAGCAGCCCTCTCACTGTTAGGAAGTCTGTTAGACTGCCTGCCTTTATTTTGTCCCAAAGCAGCTGGTTGTGGATCCCTGTTTTCCACAAGTGGCTGCAATTTCAGTCTCTCCAAGTATTCCACCTGTCTTAGCTTTCCAACCCCATAATCTCCAGAGCACCATGCAATGTAGGTTTGTGCTCCTAAAGCAGATCTCCAGGGCTGGGTGTTCAGCAGCCCTAGGATTCCACCCCCTCTCTGCTCTGTTTCTCTTCTTTCCACTGGTTTGCTGGGGTTGGGGAAGGGCTTGGGTCCTGCCATATCAAGGCTTTGGTACATTACCTTGTTTTGTGAGGTCTGCTCTGTTCTCCAGGTGTATGCAGTCTGGTGCAGCCTTCTTTCCTGTTGCTGTTTTAGGATTAGTTGTATTAACTATATTTTCATATTATATATGGTTTTGGGAGGAGTTCTCTGTCTCACCTCTCACATCACCATCTTTAATCTCTCTCTGAGACCATTGATTTTCATATTAACTAACCTTGCATTCCTGGGATAAATCCCACTTACACATGGAACACAATCTTTTTAGTATGTTGCTGGATTTGATTTGCTAATATTTGTTGAGTATTTTTAGATTTGTATTCATAAGGGCTATTGGTCTACAATTTTATTTTCTTGTAATATCTTTATCTGGTTTTGGTACCAGGGTAATACTGGCCTCATGGAATGAGTTTGCAAGTATTGCTGCTTCTTTGAAAGAGTTTGTGTGGTATTGCATGTTTTCACTGTATTTTGCAGCATACAGTAGGTATCCTCAGCTTCTATTCTAAAATGTAAGAAGAAGTAAGTGAAAAGAAATAGTCCCTTTGTGCTTCTAGATGCTGTCATTTCTGCATGATGTCTTGATCTGTGGCAGCCTCCTTGGGACTATGAGGGGAGTCATCCCAAGTCAATACCCTGAGTAAAAGAAGGAAAGTTCTTTATAAGCAACTGAATAATACACGCTGGAGCCTCTCTCTCTCTCTCTCTAGATCTCTTGTCATGTGAAATATTAACAATACAACATAACATAACAAGTATTGACCTTTTGGTTAGGTTTTCAGTTATTTATGGCTGAAAATACTAGATAGTCATTATTGTATCCTCTGCAACAGGAGCACCCCCCATTGCTTTCCACTTTCTATGCTGTCAGGCTAAGAGAAAAGAAATTGTGACTGTAGAAAAGTATTATTATAGGGACTAGACAGTCACCAGGTTCTGTATGAAGCAAACCAAGTATAGCCTCAAGGTTACATGGGATATAATTCTGCTGGAGCCTTTTGGGCTGTCCTGAACATTTAAAAATCTTCAAGTGGTTATACTTTTGTCCTTTGCATGAAAGTGGGTAAAATAAAGGAAGGATTGGCCTTGGAGAGGCATACAGTGAAGACTGATTTGTAATTCATATAATGACCAGGCATTTTAGTCAGGGTTCTCCAGAGAAATTGAAATGATAGAATTCTGAGATGGTCCCAGATTCCTGCCCTCTGGCATGCATACCATATATAACTCTCCACCCTTCTTAAGTTTGGATAGGACAATGAATACAATGATTAGGTTGTATTATATGACAGAAGTGCAGAGATTTTTCAGATATAATTAAGGTTCCCAGTCAGTTGACTTTAAATTAATCAAAAGAGAGATTCTCTCTTGAGTGGGTCTGACCTAATCATATGAGTCCTTAAAAAGGACTGAGTGCTTCCTGGAGAGAAGATAGATCTGAAGTGTGAAGGGACCTATGGAGGCGCCACATGGCAAGGACTTGACAGCAGGCTCTAATAGCTGAGCGTGGTTCCCAGCTGACAGCTAGCAAGAAAGTGGGGACCTCTGTCATATGTCTCAAGGAAATGAATTCTGTCAACTATCTGAGGCTGCTTAGAAGTGGATCTTCCCCTTGTTGAGACTCCAGATGAGGATCCACCTGGCTGATGAGTTGATTTCAGCCTTTGTGAGATTGTCTTAGTCAGTTTGGGCTTCTATAACAAAAATACCATGGACTGAGCACTTAAACAGGAAACATTGATTGATCACTGCTGGAGATCTTGGAAGACCAAGATAAGTATACAGGTAGATTCTGTGTCTGGTGAGTACCTTCTTCCTTATTTGTAGATGGCCATCTTCTTGCTGTACCTCATATGGTGGAGAGAGAATCTGAGAGAGAAAGCTCTTGTCTCTTCCTTTACTTATAAATCACTAATCCAATCTTGGAGGACCACCCTAATCTCATGACTTCATCTTAGACTAATTACCTTCTAAAGGTCCCACCTCCCAGAGGTCCCGGCACATTGATGATTAAGACTTCAACATAGGAATTCTGAGGGGACACAAACATTTAGTACAAAAACTGAGCAACGAACCCAGTTAAAAACATGCTGAACTCCTGGCCTACAGAAACTGTGAAATGATAAATTTGTGCTGCTTTCAGCTACTAAATTTGTGGTAATTTGTTATGCGGCAATAGAAAATTAATATAGGTAATGTTTCAAATATCACTCCTGTATATTGGAAAAAATAGGTTAATGATCAACGCAGAGTAAATTGTGAAAAGTAATGTTTGACAACTCAGGAAATTACATAGATCAAATGCCCCAGCAAATTGCCTGTTCTCTTTTCTTTTCTTTTTTTTTCTATTAAATGTTACTTCTGATGGGACCCCATGGACAAAGCACTGGTTTGGAAAGAGTGTAGGGGATGCTTCTGTATCTTTTCCCAGAGTGTTGGCCAGGAGCGATCAGCCCCTGGGAGGCCAGTGCACCTTAGGGGCCTTCATCTGGCCCTGGGAACAACCTTGGCCAGTGGAGATCATAGCCCTGGTTTGTAACATTCTGTGATTCCTTGTGTTGAGAGGAAATCTACTTCAGGATAGAGCGTCCAAGTTGGGGAGAGTCATGGCAATAGGTAAGATTGATTAAAATACATGGGACCAATATCTGGCTGATTTTTTTTTCTTTATAGTATGAGATGTAAGTATTTTCCGAAAACTTATTACTCAGTAAAAATTGTTCAGGATACTTCAGTTGGCTAGGTAGCTCCACCTGTCCTGTTGCCAGGTTTGGACATCAGTCATACTTGTTAGCATTGAGATCATGCCCTGGCTGTATGTTACTAAACTGTTTACAAAGTGATTTTTAAAAGACAAATAATGATTAAAACTACTGACCTTTTATTAACCTTACTTCATAAATTCTTGGGATTATTTCTTAATGTTACAGATATATACAGAACAGTTTTCTTTTTTTCTTTGGCTTTGATGGGACCAAAAGTATTTGTGTGCATTTCTAGCTTGCAAGACAACAGAAAAGAAGAGACAGAAAAGTACCTTTTTTGTTGTTGTGGGATTGACAATGAAAATGAGAATCAGGTGGAGATTTTTTTTTCAAATTTAAAAATGTCCAGTCATTTGCACAAATGGTTTAAAAGCTTTGAGATTTTAGGAATGTGTATTTTAATTATTCTTCTTTAATAATTAAGTACTAATATGTTTTAATCACTGAGAACATTGTTTTGATCATTAAGAATTTACAATGTAAAGATTATTTCAAGGTCAAATTTCAAATGTTAATCATTGTAACCTAATGCATGTAAATCTCTACTGAATTCAGTTTAAAAATAAAAAGCAAACCATTAATTTGAGCTAGCGTGCTTACTGGAAATTGTCTTTTATTATTCTCTGCTATGGTTCAAGGTCATTTCTTTAATCAAACCTCAGAGTCATGGGAAAAAAAAATTCTTCCTTTCTTTCCCTAAAAATACAACTCTCCCAGGAAATCTCTTTCAACTTTCCTTTTCTCTTAATTGTTCTCATCTCATCTTTAATTACTGCTATTGCTGTTATGCTTTTTTTTTTTCTTTTAACTTTTGAGGGCAGGTCAGATTGTGTGACCAGGCGCAAGACACTTAGAAGCCATATAGCTTCATTTTGCCGGTAGAGAATTTTGCTTGATACTTTGATGTGAAATCTTCATATTATGTTTTAGTTTTGCTTATAAATGGGCATCTGATGATTTGAGCCTTTTGCTAACTGTATTCTGATCAGGGGCCATGTGGGGTATGGATTACAAGCTTGGGTTCTAGACCAGGCCCCACCTGGCTTGGGTCATGGTATACCCCTCATTTCTTCCATGCGTCCCTCTGCCTCCTTCTCGTCTGTGAATGGGGACAAGCAGAGCACCAAGGTCTGAAGGCTGTTGTAAGAATGAAGTGTACCTCTGTGTGTGACCGAGGCTGGCGGTTGTGCAGGGCCATCGGTGTAACTCACAGTACAGAGAAATGCAATGCCTTCATTCTGGCCGGATGACCTGATCTTCCCACAAGCCAACCCCACAGGTGACTGGGTAAGATCTGGATTTTAGTCTCTTCCAGTTTAAATCTTATCTCATCCAATTTCTTTTAAAAAGCCTCAGTTGAATTTAAATAGCTCCTTTAGACAATAACCTAGAGAGAAACAAAGTCCAGTAGCTTACCTCATTTCTTTTCCTAAAATGGTTTTGAGTGGTGGTGGAGGTTGTGTGTTTATAGTTGTACCCTCCCCAGGCTGGTTCTCCTGTCTGTAACTGCAATTTGCAACAGATTTCTTGTAGACATTTTACTATTAAGGAATTATGGATCCTTTGTTGATTGTGAAATAAGTAACTCTTTGAAGCTGAGAGAAAAGGAGTTTTTCCCTTTTCTCCATGAAGAGCAGAGTTCTAAGAATGATAAAGTCTTGTCAAAGCAAAAAATTCAGTGGACAAAGTTAAACAGGCAAGGAAGACCTTATTCAAGGCTATTGCAATAGGAAGAGAGACCAGCACTAAGTCTTAATTCAACTCTACTGAAATAGTTTTAAGGGCTGGGATGAGCTAGTGGGAAAATACTAGAGGATGTTAGCAGGGAGGCTGATCAACAGGATGTGTTGAGCACATTGAGTTATTTCCTGAATTTGTGAGTGTTTTTCTCTGTAATTAGTCCATCAAATTAGACTCCTACCATCCCACAGAGAGGTGGGTGCTATGATCCTTGATGATGACATTTTAAAGGGGTGGCTTCCAGGTCCTTGAGAAAGACATCCCTGAGTTGTAAAACTGGCAAGAGGCTTTAAAAAAGATTATATATACCTCAAAGTGACCGAG
Organism: Smutsia gigantea; assembly: GCA_032199065.1. Taxonomy (NCBI): domain Eukaryota; kingdom Metazoa; phylum Chordata; class Mammalia; order Pholidota; family Manidae; genus Smutsia; species Smutsia gigantea. The sequence continues at coordinate 62,525 of JAVSCE010016354.1, forward strand.
AAAAACTTGGTGATTGTAAGTTTTCAGTTGCTCTAAGAAAATGGAAGTCAGGAACTAGAGTCAGGAATGGACCTGTCTAAGGTTTAGTCGAGGTGAGGGAAACATTAAAGCGATATTGATCACTCTGAGTCAAGTGAGCAGATGATGTCTCCTTGGGCGTTTAATGTGATATGTTTTACACTTCCTACTTTACATATTCCTTACTGAAGTAAAATACAATTTACTAATGAATAACAATAGGGGAATGTAGCTATTGTTCTTAAATTATGCTTTTTGGGAACATCAACCAGAGAAGAAAATGGGCAGTGTAGGTCCTGACTGTGGAAATTCATCAGAGCTTGGGTGTGATTGACAGAATTTGGTCATGGTTCTTCCCACTATAGAGTAGGTGTTAACATGAGGGTTTTCCCAATTCTGATGCCGTTATCAGACATTTTTATGTTGGATTAGATAGATACCTTAGGGTGGAGTATGAAGTATCTTTACCGCAAAGAAGTCACTTCTGTGGGTTGTTGCTTCTTGTGTTTTCCTCAGAACATTTTTTCCCCCTACCATCCCACTTCACTAATAATTATTAGCAGGTCTTCACGACCATAACTCCCCAGCAGCAGAGAAGTTTAAAGAGAAAATTCCCATGTGAGGACACTTTGGATAAAGATGGAGTCATGAAAGTAATGTGGATTGGGGGTCTTAAAGTAACCCAATGTTGGAAAGAAGGAGAAGATAATAAAGAATGAAAAGACAAATGTGAAATTTAATCTAACATTATTGGTTAGGCTAAGAAGGTACAGTCACATTTCACTTTGAAGATGTCAGGTGGTGGGCAGCTGTTAGAAATGTTTCATGAGCTGCCAAAAACAGGTCGGGGCACTCTGAGGTTCAGAAAAATCTATCTGTAGGTCTTGGTTAAATCTATTTGAAGATGCTGTTTAATACAACCTAGGACTGTTTCCAGAACCTTACCCCTGTGTAAATGATCCCATATTACAAACTGGCCCCTGGTTACATTATCCCATTTGCAGGGTAGGTATTTTTCAGTTCTCAGGGAGTAGTAGAGTCTTGTGTCTTTTTTTTTTTTTGTAATTTATTTTGGTTCATTAATCTACAATTACATGTGCAATATTATGATTATTAAACCACCCCCTTCATCAAGTCCCCCCCACCAACCCCATTACAGTCACTGTCCATCAGCATAGAGTCTTGTGTCTTGATGAAGAAAAATAATAAGACCGTGGGCCTATGGCAATTTAGTGCCAGAAGACTGACTCCTTCATTGGCTAGTCTCGTTTGATGATTTTTATATAGATTTTAACATCTTGGATTAAGTGCCTTCTGGATTTTACCTCATTGTTTATTGAAATAGTACCAGGTATTAAATTTGACAGCAGTGATTTTGAGATCATAAAGATAATTAGTGAAAAGCCCTTTTCTCTTATTAAATGCTATATCCACAACATTTTCTCCCATCAGAGGCGAAATCACAGGTGGTTTCTAAGATATGTATTTTGACATTTGGATCTGAAATGAATGTCTAAGTGTTTCTGGTTGAGTGGAAGCCCCTTTTAATCATATTAAAAGAGAATAGCAACAAGACCAGTTCCTTCATATAAATACAGGCTTTTATTCTATATGTAGTTGATTTATTTCAGGGGTATGGTTTAACTGTGGAATTTGCACACTGATGGTATTATGGGTCAAGTTAAAATAGAGTAATGCCTTAAACTTCTCTATTCTACGGAGTTTTAATAATTGGTTCTGTTATTGTTTCTGGTATATCCTTTGTTATGGACTTCATAGTTCCCCCAAGTTCATATGTTTAAGCCCTAACTCTCAACATGACTGCATCTGGAGATAGAACCTTTAATGAGATAATTAACATTAAATGAGCATGATGGTTCATTTTATATGTCAGTTTGACTGGGCTAAGGGATGCCCAGATAGTTGGTAAAACACTATTTATGGATGTGTCGGAGAATGTTTCTGGAAGAGAGTGGCAGTTGAACTGGGGAACCGTATAAAGGAGATGGCCCTGTCCAGTGTGGGTGGGCAACATCAAATCCGTTGAGGGCCCAAGCAGAAAAAAGGGCCGAGGAAGTGTGAGTTCACTCTCTGCTTGAGCTGAGATACCATCTTGTCCTGCCCTGGGACATTGGCAATTCTGGTTCTGGCCCTTTGGGACTCAGATCAGGACTTACATCATCAGTCCCCTGATTCTTAGGCTTTTGAACTTGAACTGAATTCACCAGTGGCTCTCCTGGTTCTCCAGTTTGCAGACAGCAGGTTGTGGGACTTCCTGGCCTCCGTAAGTGCATGAGCCAATTCCTTTAATAAGTCCTCTCTTATATTCTATTGGTTCTTTTTCTCTGGAGAAATGTATCTCTAATACATTTAAGTTTTGATGGTAGGGCCTAATCCAGTAGGACTGGCTTAGTTATAAGAAGAGGTAAAGACACCAGGAATGTGTGCACACAGAGGAAAGACCATGTGAGGACACAGCGAGAAGATGTCTATCTATCTACAAGCCAAGGAAAGAGGCCTCGGGAGAAACTAAACCTGAGCTGGCACCTTGATCTTGGACTTCCAGCCTCCAGAACTGTCAGAAGATAAATATCTGTTATTTAAGCCAATTAACTGTGGTATTTTGTTATGGCAGTTCTAGTGGACTATTAGATCCTCTTTCTAAGGAAGTAGGTATTGGGCCAGAGTTTAAAATCCAAGGACCAGGGAAAGTCCCAACGGATCAAAGCCACAATGTAAGGACTCAATCCCCTATACTATTGAAAACATCTTTTCCTTTTGGTAACTCATATCTAAATAATCAAAGAAATGCTGTAAATGGAATTGCCAAAGTGACTAAATGCAAAAGCTGAGGAGTGTAAGGAAGCTTTTGTTCCTAAGGTGGGTGAATGAACCTAGCACTGTCTGTTACACAGGCTCCCCTGGGATCCCTTCAGTTAATAATGGTCTTGATTTGGTAGAGCAAGTATTACATAGATGACTGACCAAGAGATTCCTGCCATACAGAAGGAAAACATAAAAGCACAAGGGTGTGCTTTATTTTTTGGCTTAAAAAAAGGAAACCCAAATGATAAAGTTTTATGGAAAACTTTTACTAAGTAAATAAAGGGTCTTATTTAGTATGGAAATAGATGAATGTGTTTGTAACTATTGTGACAGGAGCAGTCAAGGTGCAGATATCTATGTGACAGAAGTGTGTTTTATAGAACCTACTGTAGAAAGTACCAAGCCATCTTGCTGATCCGTTCTTCAGTGCTTTAGGAGAACTCACTTATTAGTCTCACAACACTCCTGTGGGGTTAATAAGCATCTTGCCTTCATTTTCTTACTTTACAGCTTTCTGTTTAATGAACTACTTAAAGGTTGAGCAAATTGTATTGGGCCCCCATTATGGCTAGTCCATGACTTTTGCATCCAGCTAGATTTTTTTTCCCACTGAAGTGTCTACTGGATACTGTAAATCCCAAAGTTGGTCCATTTACCTGTAGCTTTGTGCAAATCTGGTCCTATTCCCAAAACAGCGTCATTTGATATTTAAGAAACGACTGGAATTCTTAGTTATTTTTGCTTGCAATTTCAAGGCTTTTTCCTTTCCCCAAATCTCCTTGGGCTATAAATTAATCTTAGTCAAAACATGCTTTTAAGAGAAGGGGACTCAAAGTAGGACAACGACTTGTTCTTTTAGAAATTGCATATAATTTAATATGGTATAACCTTTGAAGGGGAAATATGATCTGTTCAGAGCATCGCAGTGGTATTTAAGGAGGCTCTATGTCTGAAAGCCCCATCTCAAAGAAAGCAGGTATTTGGTTTCAAATGATCAAAACAGCCTTGTACTCTTCTTGGAGTTATTTTGACATCTAAATAATAGTTCTGGCATTCCTTTCAGAGTGTAAATCAATAACATTGACTTAGTGCATTCTTTCCCCTTACTTTCTTTCCTTACTCTTTTATAACTTTAGATCAAGTATTAATAATTCTTTTAAGCCTTATCTTAGACTTGGTACTTTGCCACTTAGTGATGCAGGAGGCATGTCCTCTCCTTCCTCCCTTTACCAGTTGCCCAGCTTTTCCAGAATATTCTCTTTCTGGGAAGAGGACTGCATCCATCTTCAAAAGCAGGTAAGTAGATTTAGTGGTTGTGTTTGATATGTTTCTTTTCCCTCTTTTCCAGAATCTTCCTCCTAGTTTCACTGTTTTCCAATGCTGGTTTGCCAATAGCCTACCTCAGATCCCAAAGTGCTTGTGGAAGCTGCCACTCTTGGGCTGCACCCCAAACCTAAGGTCTCTGAACCTGTGAGGATGAGAACCTGGCAGGTGCAGTTTTAACGAGCACCCAGAGATACTTTCCACATTAACATCTGAGAAGAACTGCCTCACACTTTCCTGGTTTCCCATTCTCTTGTTCGCATTCCAGTTACACTCATAAGTATTTGTTCAGTTCTTAGACAACAGCCTCTAATATGGCTAGTAGTGTGTTTTCAAAAATGCATCAGCTCCAGAATCCTCATGATTTGGCTTAAAACTCTGCAGAACATGGGAGACAGTGTGGTGGGGGAGGGGTTGGAGTGAGGGCGTGGGAGCAGAGAGGCATGGAGGAGGAGGGAGAGGTTATGGGGTCCTTCAGACCTCAGTTTGATTTCCCGTTCTGCCATGTAGCTAGCCGAATGGCTTTGCTTTATTTGACCTTGTGAGACCCAGATTTCTCAGCTCTTGCTGGGGGATGCTAAATATCATTCAGAGCTGTTCAGGAGGATAAAATGAAATAACGTATCCAGCGCTAGGACGCGTGGCTACATGGGAGTTTGTTATCTTCAATTTATTCCTTTACCTTCTTCTTCCCTGAACTTGTTATCTTTGGAATTCTCATCTGCATCTTATTTTTCAGATGCTCCTCTCTAAAATGAGTTCGGATTAGTCCACCATTTACTCTTGCCCTTTTTGAGGTAACACTCTAGAAATTTCTCAAGCTCAGGGTCTGGGGTGAATATCTGCTGTTTGGTCTGTTTTGCGCTCTCCCTCCAACGTAGTACTTCTCTTTTTCTCTGGGGTCCTGCCCCTTCTCCCCCATCACGTGTGGTTGCGGGGGCCTGGCTGGCCCGATGGACACCTGTCTCAGGTATTTGGTCCCAGGAGTTGTCATGTGACACAAGCAGGACCAATCTGTGTGATTTTCTGTAGTTGTATACATTAGACTTGCAGGGAGAGCTTCCTTTGCTTTGGGAGCTCCAAGTCTCCTGGATCCCCAGCAATCCTTCAGGCTGCTGTGCCTTGCTTGGGGGGTGGAGGAGTAGGAGTGGGAGAAGGGGGTGTCTGTTGCCCCCTGGTCTTGTGGTGTCCAGGCTTATTACTCCAGCTCCTGCTCATAGGAAAACCCCTCTCCAATCGCCGTTTCTCTGGGTGCGGGGGTCCCTTTCTGGAGGTGCTGGGTGCTGGCTCCTCCAGGATTTACAGCTTTCTTAACTGTCTGTATTCCACACCCACTTCTTTCCCAAGTCATGTACACGCTGTCAGTGTGGTCAAGTCTGGGGCAGCATCTAGGGAGAGGCATTATCATACCTGTAGTCATGATTTCCCTTCTAATGGTGAGACTGGCTATCAGATCCAACCTTTCTGTCCAGCACCGTGGGTTCTTTCCCAGGGACCTCCACAGTCTTCCCTATTCCTGCCTTCTGCTGATGGCCCTTACTGGCCTGGTTCTACCTGCCCTCAGCTCAATAGATACTCAAGAAATTCTTGGGAGGCTTCTGGCCACCATGATACCTAATGTGTGGGTGGGCCACCCATATTTGCAAACATCTGCAGCCTAGCCAGGACTTCTGCTACACATATCCTTAGAACTGTGCAGAAGTCCATGCACTTATCATTCAGGTACGGGGGTAGTATAGAGCTCATTCAAGGGTTCAAGTTCAACAATTTCAATTCTGTTTAATTAGTGAAAGCTTCAGTGGGGTGTGGTGGGAATAGGAGGGGTTAGGAATCAAGGTACATATATAGTATTTTTGCTCTGCCACTGAGTAGCTGTGAACTTCATACAAGTCAGGAAGACCCTTCTTCTCACAATATTGCCATTGGCATAATGAAGGGTTTGGTTCTCATAAACCTTCTAACTCTGAATTAGGCATGTCTCTATGACAGAGGTTTTAAGTGGAAATTTGGTGGCCCATGGTAGTGGATTCTGAACTGTGTGTGTGCTCAGGGCCCACAGTGCTGAGGACTGGGTCTAGGGTCTGGAGGGAATGACTCAGAGGATAAGAGAAGGCCAAGTGGGTGAATTGCTGAATCTCCAACTTCCTTCTACAGAAGGCCAGCTCTGATTTTATCAGTTTTATGTATGGAAGACCTACATCAATTTTATTAATCAGAATTGCATAGTTGCCTCCTCCTCCTCCCAAAAAATTGCTGGGAAACCTCTCAGCCTATTCATACAAGTAAAACCATCCTCATTTTGGTCTAGCTTGGTGTAGCCAAACTTACCCTTCACTCCTCCCCCAATGAATTCACATCAATCAGAATGATGATCTCATAGCCCCTTAAACACATCATGCCTATCCCCACTACATGGGTTCTGTTTGCCATGATTGAGCCTTGGAAAATGGGAAATCACTGACTGTAAATATTTTAATTCCTGAAGTTAGTGAAATTGGCCTCATTTAGCAAGATAGTGTGTCATTGGGCTGATGGTATGAATGAGGCTATACTGGCAGCAGGAGGGGCATAGGAGTAATGTAGTTGACAGCCTGGAGCCTCTGATGTTTCTGATGTAACACCTTTGGGGAGTGGGGCAGCAAGGCATGGGCTTCACTTCTGATTAGAGGAGAAGGGGAAAGGTGTCTCCCTGCCCTGAGCCATGGCCGTGAGCCTGCTGTTTGGTGTACCTGGCAGATTCCTATGATTTGATCAGATCAAACCATTTCTTTGAATAGTCACCTGGAGATGGGAGCTAAGCAGCAACAAAGCCATTAGGAATCCCATATATCCTCATTGCCCTGTGTGGGATTTATGCTTGGAACACATTGGCTAGAGGCCCCTCTTGACCCTACAGGACTCTGGGAACCAGGGTAGTGGGTGTAGGACTGGCCTTACTCTTCACTTGTATCCACAACACCTACCTGCAACAGTGTGGATTTACCAGCTATTAATGGAAGAATTGGAGTTTAATTAAGGTAAATCACATTGAAAAGGGAAAGGATGATAAAACTTTTTATGTAAAATAAGGCTTCTTTTTTTGTTAAGGACAAAGTCACCATGGAGTCCAAGCTCTGCATGGACACACCCCAGTTCCTAGTATAGCTTCTCTGGCCTAAAATTTCCCTTCTGTATTATTATCTTTGTCTGCTTCTGGAATCAATATTATACTAGCATAAAAAATGAGGTGTTCTTTTCCCTCTTTTCCTAGTATCTGAAAATTTCATGAGAGATAAGAGTCCCTCTGTCAGTGGCAGAACACACTGTTTCCCTGATTCTTGTCTTCTCGAAGGAAAGAATTCAATCAAGAGATAGACTTAGGACAGTTTTAAACAGCAGGAGTTTATTAAGCAAGGCATAAGTACACTCTCAAGAGAGTGGACAGCGGGCTGTCTGGAAACCAGAAGCAGCATTGCTATTAGGGTTAGGTTGGCTTTTATTTTTTTCTTGAGATGGCAGGAAGTCCTGCCCTGCATTGTATGTCATTTGATTGACAGGTTGATTGACAGCTCTAGGTTATATAACTTTTTTTCAGTGTGCAGGCAACTTATCTATAACTACCTTAAGTGAAAGGGGGTCTAAAACCACAATGCTAATTAGATTTAGATGTTATTTTAATGAGGTGGGGTTACTTTTGGACAAGGTCTTAGGACCTTGAATGTGCATGCCCTGTAATCAGGGCACCCCTAGTGATCCTGGGCCTCTTGACAATCTAGGTGTCCTAATAAGCTAGGCATCCTTGACTGTGGAACTGGGAGTTTAGGAGGGCTTAGGGGTTCGCCAGAGAGGAGGCTTCCTTGGTGATGGCCTGGCCCTTTTCTCTTGCTTATGTCTAACTGACTGCCTTCTCTAATACCACTTCCTCAAATATTTGTAAAACTTACCTACAAAAACATTTCTGTATGAGATGTTGTTATTATTTTTACTTTTGCATATACTTGAAATTTTCCATTATAAAGGAGGGAATAGTATGCACTTACCGTCCAGCTGAGGAAAGATTTGAATTACCAATTAAATTTTATAAATGTTTATAGGAACATTCAGGTTTTCTATTCAATAGTCATTTTTGACAATCTTTATTTTTCTAGGTATTTATCTGTTTTGATTAAGCTCTCAAACTATTGGCAAAAATTATTCATAATTTTCTATCTTTTTAATTTGTGCATCTATTTTATATTTCTTTTTTATTCCTAATTCTTTTTTATGTGTGCTTTCTGTCTTTTTTTTACATCAGACTTACAAAAGTTTATCAATATTTATTAGCTATTTTAAAGAATCCATGTTTGTCTTGCTGCTCCTTTGTCGGTGTCGGATTAAACTGCACTGCAATCCAGTGGAACAGAGGATGGGTGAGTTGCTGGAATTAGACGGTGCCCAGCTTGGATGGTCACTGAGCATATCAGAGAAGGGATTTGCAAGACTAAGCTAGTGAAGGTCACATTCAGGAATGCAGTACATATTAAAGCCGTGCCATTGAGAGAAAGATAACAATCATAAATCTAATACTAATATAGATATAATTATTGTGGGCTGAGAACCAGGTTAGAGGCTTTATATATATTGACTCACTTAATTTCATAAAAAGCTTGTGAGATATCCATTATTAGCCTCATTTTTCAGATGAGGAAATAGGCGCTGTGTGATTAAGCAATTTGCTCAAAATTTAACTTATTGATGGTATTTAACTTCAAAGACTATGTTTTTCCTGTTACCCCATTAGCCATGAACAGAGGGAAAATTGGGTGGATTTCTGGAGTTCTTGAAAGCTGGGCTATGAGATATGAAAAGTCAAAGGGATAAAGCAAAGTTTCAGTTTGTCACCTTTCTTGGCCCTTCTGGGCCAAAGGATCAGTAAAGCTGACCCAGTTCCATCTTAAATGACTTGAACTTTGATTTTGGAAACTCTGGGAAGAAAAAACTTACCTGGTGAAAGTGGAAACTAATTATTTTTTTCAATATAAAGGAAAAGTATTTCTTTAGAAATGAATTTCTAGCATGAAAAATTTAGGTAAATATTTTTAAAAATAAAAAAACTGTTAATGTTTGCCAAAAAATGAGCTGCATTGACACATATAAGCTTTAATTGTTTTAGTTTTCTACAGCAAAAATATAAATATGGTAATTTGGCTTTTATTATTGTTTTGCTTCAGTATCTTTCAAAGAATATCAGTATTTAGTGTCTGAGAAAACAGGTAGGGAGACAATTGGCAACAAATTCAGCTTAACAGCATGTCTCTAAAATAAAGGCTTTTATAGAAACAGTAAACAGTGAAAAATTAACTATACTTCCTCCATTTTAGCTTATTTTTATTGTGAAGAGATCATACATATTTGGAAATTTAATCATAAAAATTATCTCAGGTTTTCAAGTATATTGGAAAAAAGTCTGCTAACTCTTTAGTCTCCTTATATAATAATATTTGCTCTCTTTGAGTATATAGTAATTAATGTCAGAATGCTAAAGAAACTGGTCATGCAGAGGGTGTCCATAATGTCTGGAAACATAGGTGAATGAATATACAGTTATCAAGGACATCTTTAACCTGTTACAAAGTAAAATAACATTTTACTTTTAGTTATGTTTTCAGAATTTATGGATACCCTGTATTATAAAATTTTGGGGTATTGGAATATATCTATTTGATAACCCTTTAGTTTCTTACACTTACATTTTCTTTTCCTTGATATCACTGCCTGGAGGGTGAGGACTTTTCTCTGAGAATCCTTTGCTCCCTACTCTCCTGTACCTCAGTAGCTGCTGGTGACATGTTTATTCTAGATGGTTCCACTCTTCCTCCATGGTTGTTTGGTCCATTGAGAGATAAGCTGGGCCAATCAGCAATCCTGGGAGCTTGGAATTGGGTCTCTGAAATTCTTAGTACCAAAGGACATGTGAAATCTGAGAGTCGTGGGGTGGTCACACATGTTCCTTGGAGCTGAGAGGGAGGTGGCCCTCTCCCACCCTGTAGGAAGTGAAGTAAGGAATAAAGTCTGGAGAGAGAGAAGAATTAAGTGGTTGGACAAAGAGAAGCAAAGATGAAAGGCAGAGAGAACCTGATGGATCGTTAGGTCCTCAAGTCCCTCTTGAGACCTCATTATTGTCAAGCTCTATGAGGCACCCTAGAATCCATCGGACAGATTTCCTGTTCTCATTAAGGTAGCCCAAATTGGTTTCTGTTATTTGTTTTGCAAAGAACCTTGGCTAAAACAATCTACTGTTCCAAAGCTAGTATCCAAAGTTGGTGTGGTCCTGGGGAAAGTGCTTGTGCTAAGAAAAATCCTAAAATAAAATAAAATAATTAATTTATGCTATGGTAAACATTTATGGGAAGAAGAGGGTCGCCAATAAATAATAGTTTCTAAGAGTGGGAAGTGGGATGTTTTCCAGTTCTCATTCAGAAAGATCTAAGAATTGTTCTCCCAGAAATCAGAACAGGTTATCAAAGTGAGTGTGAGGCCTCCAACCAACCTTTGCTGAAAGGACTGGTCTCAGCTTATTTAAAACGTTATGATAATAATAGAAATAATTACTCATGGAACATGTACTGTGACTACCTTTTAATGGAACAACATTGGTCACTGTAGTCCTAGACTCTTGTTTCAAGTCAACCGTGTGCTCATTGGGTTGAGTATGCCTTCAGGAAGCTCCAAGGTAGGGACACAGTGGATCCTTAGGTTTCTGCTTTGTAAAAAAAACCTCTTTATTTCTCTTTAAGCTCCTTCTTCTTCTGCCCTTCTTAGTATTTAGTCCTGTACTGTCCAACAGAACACTCTGCTGTAATGGAAACGTGCTGTCCGATATGGCAGCCACTGACCACCTGTGGCTATTGAACACTTGAAATGTGGGGTTAGTGTGACTGAGGAGCCAAAATTTAAAAATTTTATTTCATTTTAATTAATTAAAAGTTACATTTAAATAGGTACACGTGGCTAATGATACTGAATAGAACAGTGCAGATTTAGTCTCTCAATCCATTCTAAAGTTTTTTATTTCTGATGTTAAGACATCACTTGTGATGTCTGGATGTGTTTTATAGTGGTTTGAATGACTCATCTGACTTTCCTAACTCTCACATTTCCCACTTCAGAAAGGGCCGTGGCTGAAAGAGGCTGGCTGCATCACTGTTTCATCAAATTTGACTTTGTTCTTTGGACGGGTTCCTCTGCCTCAATTCTGGTTTATTCTAGATGGGGTTTCTGTGGTTGACTGCAGGTGAATTGTGGCTTTCTATGATATTGCTGGCATTCGTAAAACACACTGGATGTTGAGGGCAGTTAAACGTAACCTGGAAGGAAGGGCATTTGCTTATCTTTCAACTTGTTTGCAGATCAAACCACAGCCATGTTGGGATAAAGCAGCTTGGTGAGGTACCAGCCAACTCTAGGGAGACTTCATCTCTGCTCACCACAAAAACTCAACATGACAGCTTTTCTTTTCTTTATGCGCTTTAATGACAGTCTTTCCTGGGTCTCAGTTACTGTGAAGAGGTCACTTGAAATGGGATTATGTAATAATTTCTGCAGTTGCCCTAGTGTTTTAAATAAACAGAGAGCAATGCTTTCTGTAAGAGATGAGTCAGTAGTCTGTGCTTTTAGTGGGCTGTCGGTCCTCCTGGTTCCTCGTAGGGTGGGTTCCAGTCTTCCTGTCTGAAGTTCAGGTATGCTGAATCCCGAGCCAGGGGTCTTTTGAGATATAGCTAAATGCCCTGGTTCAAATGACAAAAACTGCAGGTCTGTCATAGGCAAAGGCCCATGTAGTGGAAATGGCCGAGAAGGTGTCTTACTGGTTTTGACCAGGTTTCTTCATCAGCCACTTGGTTTCCTTGTTCAGTACCCTTCTGAGAAGCAGACAAGGTCTTTCACGGCTGGGTCCTTTGTTTTGTGCATCTTGTCCCAATCTGTGGCCGTAACTATCCACAGGCTTAGTAAAGCCAGTCAACATGTGTGGGCTGTTGGCAGAAGCACTTTTCTGCCCCAGTCATTCTGAAAAGGGATGGGAAAGCATCCTTCTCCCCACTTTGACTCTCTGATGCTGAACTGCCTGAGGTTGAAGGGGAAGGATGGGCTATCTGTTGGTGCAGTGAGCGATGAGTCTGCCTCCCTTGGGAACTGGAGGTGAGAAGCAGGAAACAAGCAGGTTGAAATCTGGGACAATGTCCCCCTGTGTTGTAAACACAGGTGTCTCACTGTTAAGGGAATTTGGGAAGACCAGATGGCCCTTCCAGACTAAGCAGCATCTGTGCAATTCCCAGCTGCACTTGTCCTTGTATCTCGTGTGGTCACTGCTTGCGAGAGTGCTGGGTGAGGTCCGTGAACCAGGCAGGCACACAGCGAGTCCTCTGCCTGGGAGGTTTGCAGGGGCTTAGGCTCTTGGCACACAGCCATTGCACACTGCTCCAAGTTTTCCCTGAAGCTCCCTCTCCTGCCTGAGTCAAGGTGAAGATGGGTACTCTAGAGGCACCCATTCTCTCCCTTCATCCTTCCATGGACTTCAAACATTCATTTGTCTTCTCACTGGATAGTCATTTATTGAGCACTAACTGCATACATGCTATCTTCACTGGGGATAAAGCTGAGAATGAGACTTGCACCGCCTGTTTCTGTCCAATCTGCAGAATCATATCTGAACACATTTTCTTTCCTTAAAAGCTCTCTCCATAGTCTTTCTGTACTATCTGTGCTCCAAGGTCAGCAGGAAAATCTCATGGGGATATTTAAAATATGTTTTTCTAATTGCTTCCTCCCTTTGGATGCAAAGTGAACATAATGTAGTAAAAATGGGACTAAAGAAGCCAGAGTTAGAGGGTTCACAAAAACCTTTATGGTGTAGGATACTTTATAGCTTTTCCTCTATACCTCTGATGTCCAAGGTAAGAGCAGGGCTTTGTGTCCAGGAGAGCTGCATCTGGCCTTGCCCACATGGCAGAGGCAGGATGTGTTTTGATTTCCAAAATATACAGTCCTGTTTAAAGAGGGTGAGGGTGGGAATGAAATTGCTGGGGCCCCTTAAGTGATGCTGAGGCTGTGAAGTGGCTACAATTCTCATGTGGAGGCAGGAGGCCACTCTGTGAAGGCCCCAGAGTCCAGGGGGCTTCTGATTGGTATGTATGGGGTGTGTGAGGGCCGGGGTGTGTGAGGTCAGGGTGTGTGAAGTCGGGGTGTGTGAGGGTGGGGCTGTAGGAGGTTGGGGTGTGTGAGGTCGAGGTGTGGAAGATCAGGGGTGTGGGAGGTCGGGTGTGTGAGAGGGTTGGGGTATGTTTGTGAAGGTCTTGGGGTGAGGGTTGGGTGTTGTGCATGGGGGGCAGAAGCAGGAGGGTCTTGGAAACCACTGAGACTTCAGATGGCTGGGCAGTGACATCGCAGCATTAAAAGGACAGCCTGCTGTGATACACCATTCACTCTGTTCATCTCAGCTGGGGCAGCTCTGAGGAAGGGCAGCGAACCCCAATAGATATTTGTCGGCCCATGTTCACAGCAGCAGCATTCACAACAGCCAAAAGCGGGAGCAGCCAGGGGCCCGTGGATGGCTGACTGGATGAACGAGATGTGGCGTATTCTGACACCTGCTACAGTGGGCATGAATGCGTGTGGTTATCTTCATGATGCTGAGTGAAATCAGCCAGTCACAGAAAGGCTGCATGATTCCACGCTCATGACGTGCCCCGAGAGGTCAGATTCAGAGAGACAGAAAGCAAAAGGGTGGTGACTAAGGGCCGGGGGATTGGGAGTTTGTGTTTATTGGGAACAGGTTTCCATCTGGGAAGATGGAAAAGTCCTGGAGGTGGATGGTGGTGATGGTTACACAATAGTGTGAACGTGCCGAGTGCCACTGAACTGCACACTTAAAAATGGTTAAGATGCTGAATTTTGTTATATGTATTTTACCACAGTTAAAAAAAAAGAAATTGAAAGGGCCACCCAATGGGCCTCACCCAGTGTCATAGTTTGAGTTGAAAAGAGCAACCCAGATAAATCTTCTGAAGAGTAATCTGAGAAAATAGAGGGAGGCTAAGGCATTTCGCAGAGCGTAAAGTCAGGGCACGTTTCTGGTGTATTCAAATATAAGAAGTATAGTCCGAAATCTCACCAAAAGTGAGTTTTGTACTGGGTTGTCCCAGTGGCCCCTTGTCCTAAGTTTGTATGTGTTTTGAGTGCCTTGAACTCACTAGATGTGTATTTCTGTGTCCCCGAGCAGTGGGGAGAGCCAGGTGGTTGAAGCCCCATGGGGTCTCCCTGGGGCCAGGCTGGCAGGGTGGTTGTGCCTTCATCAGAATCAGTGCTCCAGTCCCTCCTCCCCAGCCCCGTGATGTGTTTTGGAGGCTGACACTTCATCTGACATGAGGGGCAATGCAGTCAAATTGGCTCAGCGCTGGGGAAGTGCCGACTGGATCCAGTATGCTTGACGTGAGCATGGTGCTGGCCTCCTAAGTGGCCTGAAGGGGCATCAGGGGGGCTGCAGATGCACAGCCAGATGGCGAAAGAATCCGAAATGCAATTGTAGGTTGAACCTGACAACAAACTTATTTCCCCTTTACCTTCATGTATTCGAGAGTATCGGCGAAGACTGGGTTTGCACACCAGCTCGGCCAAGCCCTTTTATTCCCATGGTGAATGGAAAGGAGGGCAGAGTGGTGCCCACGGCTCCATCCCCCAAGGCCGCTTCTGTTTGCACCAGGGAAATGGGATGTGAATGTATTTGTGTTTAAGAAGGGGAGGTTCTGTGAAGCTGGGGAGAGGGGCTTCTCTTGCAGCCCTGGAGGGTGCGGCTTTGCCTTTCCCGTGGCCAAGTCAGAAGGGGCCTTGGGGTTTGCTCCTGGGGTCCCTCCTGCTGCCCCGGGGCCTAGCCTTTGAGATCCGACAGCCTCTCCGTCTGCCGCCCAGCTCATATTCCAGTCACTTCGAGGTGAGCTGCTCGCCTTTCAAGTCCTTTGATATTTTGGCTTAACCTGCTGTCCCGTGTGAGGCACCGACCATTCAGGTCACAGCTGGGGCCCTTTGTTTATAACTCTCTCATCTCACATTTCTGGGTGGATTTCTTTGTGGAGACAATATTCTATGAATCATCTTTGAAATGAGAATTTATCAGCTTAAGGACCATTCCCTTTGAATTGTAGGAATAAGAATAAACATAACTGTGATATCCCATTTCCATAGTCCTAGGCCCACCACAAGAGATGGAGATGAATACCCCACACCCCCATCCAGGGCCTGTGTTCCATTTCTTTTTTCCCCAAAGAATAGCATGGCAGTTTTCACCTGCTTCTCTCATTTCTCTAATGCTCACTGATCCCACTGTTCTGCCGCTTATTGCTGGGTCTGTGTCTCTGAGTCTCATTTTCCTTATCTGTAAAGTGGGTATAATAGCTTAGGGTTGCTGAGAGTTGAAGTGAGTCTCTGTTTGTGCGTTTATTGATTTAAAAATGCTCTACAAATGGACATTATTTCTCCACCATAAAACTTGAGACAGCAGGGGCCTTTTGTCCGTCTCTGGACTCACTGCCCAGCAGTGAGAATATAATGCTGCTATATTAAAACATTTTAATAATGAAGCTCATTCTCTCTCCTCCTCCAGGCTTTCTTTCCCTCCCTCTCAGTCTTGTCCATGAGGTGATGAAAGTTGGTTTACATTTCATTTTCTTTTTCCTGTGCCCAGCTTCACTGTTTGGAGAGGCTCTCAAAGCTGTTTCTCATTGAATTACTGGTATTGCCATCAACTGAAGGCAAGGCTTTGAGCCCGTGTGGGTATTGGACTGCTAGACAGCCTTTGTCTTCTGACCCACAGAGGCTGATGTGAGTAAGGCAGGAAATGCTTTTTTTCTCCTGGGGAAGGTCAGCATCTGGGAGGATGAAGAACCACAGAGGGTGGGCTTGGCTCAGGGCGGGTATGGGCAACTGGGAAACTTACCTTCCGACAGCTCTGCAGTCCTGACTCAGCTCTACCCCAGATTCAGAGTGTCCAGCAGGGCAGAGGTGTGTTCCAAGGCCCACAGGGAAGTTAATATCTGTTCAGTGGTTTGTTTAAAAGTTTGAATCTGATTGTGTGATCCAAGCCAGTAGTGTCGAACTTCAGTGCACGGTGGCTTTTCGGGGGGAGGTTAGAGGGGTGAGAAGTTATCCAAATATTGTAACATGGGAAGACTTTCTGTTGACTTTAATGTACTTTGTACAGTTTTCCAAGGCTCTTGGCAGCTCGGCCGTGGCCTGATTCTTTCTTTCTTTCTTTTTTATTTATTTTGGTATCGTTAATGTACAATCACTTGAACATTATGGTTACTAGACCCCCTATTATCAAGTCCCCCCCACATACCCCACTACAGTCACTGTCCATCAGCGTAGTAAGATGCTATAGGATCATTACTTGTCTTCTCTGTAAATACTGCCTTTCCCGTGTCCCCCGCCGCTGCATTACGTGTGCTAATCGTAATGCCCCTTTTCCCCCTATCCCTCCCTTCCCACCCATCTCCCCCAGTCCCTTTCCCTTTGGTAACTGTTAGTCCATTCTTGGGTTCTGTGAGTTTGCTGCTGTTTTGTTCCTTCACTTTTTCCTTTGTTCTTATACTCCACAGATGAGTGAAATCATTTGATACTTGTCTTTCTCCGCCTGGCTTGTTTCACTGAGCATAATACCCTCTAGCTCCATCCATGTTGTTGCAAATGGTAGGATTTGTTTTCTTATGGCTGAATAATATTGCATTGTGTATATGTACCACATCTTCTTTATCCATTCATCTACTGATGGACACTTAGGTTGCTTCCATTTCTTGGCTATTGTAAATAGTGCTGCGATAAACATAGGGGTGCATATGTCTTTTTCAAACTGCGCTGCTGCATTCTTAGGGTAAATTCCTAGGAGTGGAATTCCTGGGTCAAATGGTATTTCTATTTTGAGTTTTTTGAGGAACCTCCATACTGCTTTCCACAATGGTTGAACTAATTTGCATTCCCACCAGCAGTGTAGGAGGGTTCCCTTTTCTCCACATCCTCGCCAACATTTGTTGTTGTTTGTGTTTTGGATGTTGGCCATCCTCACTGGTGTGAGGTGATATCTCATTGTGGTTTTAATCTGCATTTCTCTAATGATTAGCGATGTGGAGCATCTTTTCATGTGCCTGTTGGCCATCTGAATTTCTTCTTTGGAGAAGTGTCTGTTCAGCTCCTCTACCCATTTTTTAATTGGCTTATTTGCTTTTTGTTTGTTGAGGTGTGTGAGTTCTTTATATATTTTGGATGTCAACCCCTTATCGGATGGGTATGTCATTTATGAATATATTTTCCCATACTGTAGGATGTCTTTTTGTTCTACTGATGATGTCCTTTGCTGTACAGAAGCTTTTCAGCTTGATATAGTCCCACTTGTTCATTTTTGCTTTTGTTTCCCTTTCCCAGGGAGATATGTTCATGAAGAAGTCACTCATGTTTATGTCCAAGAGATTTTTGCCTATGTTTTTTTCTAAGAGTTTTATGGTTTCATGACTTACATTCAGGTCTTTGATCCACCTTGAGTTTACCTTTGTGTATGGGGCTAGACAGTAGTCCAGTTTCATTCTCTTACATGTAGCTGTCCAGTTTTTCCAACACCAGCTGCTGAAGAGGCTGTCATCTCCCCATTGTATATCCAAGGCACTTTTATCAAATATTAATTGACTGTATATGTTTGGGTTAATGTTTGGGTTTTCTATTCTGTTCCACTGGTCTGTGGGTCTGTTTTTGTGCCAATACCAAATTGTCTTGATTACTGTGGCTTTGTAGTAGAGCTTGAAGTCAGGGAGCGTAATTCCCCCTGTTTTATTCCTCCTTCTCAGGATTGCTTTGGCTATTCGGGGTCTTTTGTGGTTCCATATGAATTTTAGAATTATTTGTTCCAGTTCATTGAAGAAAGCTGTTGGTAGTTTGATAGGGATTGCATTGAATCTGTAGATTGCTTTAGGTAGTATAGCCATTTTGACAATATTTATTCTTCCTAGCCAAGAGCATGGGATGCATTTCCATTTGTTAGTGTCCTCTTTAATTTCTCTTAGGAGTGTCTTGTAGTTTTCAGGGTACAGGTCTTTCACTTCCTTCGTTAGGTTTATTCCTAGGTATTTTATTCTTTTGATGCAATTGTGAATGGAATTGTTTTTCTGATTTCTCTTTCTGTTAGTTCATCATTAGTGTATAGGAAAGCAACAGATTTCTGTGGGTTAATTTTGTATCCTAAAACTTTGTTGAATTCAGATATTAGTTCTAGTAGTTTTGGAATGGAGTCTTCAGGGTTTTTTATGTACAGTATCATGTCATCTGCAAATAGTGACAATTTGACTTCTTCTTTACCAATCTGGATGCCTTGTATGTCTTTGTTTTGTCTGATTGCCATGGCTAGGACCTCCAGTACTATGTTGAATAACAGTGGAGAGAGTGGGCATCCCTGTCTTGTTCCCAGTCTTAGATGAAAAGCTTTCAGCGTCTCGCCGTTAAGTATGATGTTAGCTGTGGGTTTGTCATATATGGCCTTTATGATGTTGAGGTACTTGCCGTCTATACCCATTTTGTTGAGAGTTTTAATCATGAATGGATGCTGAATTTTGTCAAATACTTTTTCAGCATCTATGGAGATGATCATGTAGTTTTTGTTCTT
>JAVSCE010016355.1:0-31299 GCA_032199065.1 Smutsia gigantea
TCTCCTGCAATTTCCCATAATCCTCAAGCAAACACCTAATTGCAGCACACTTATATCTGAGAGTTAGAGTGCATATAAAAACGACTGCTTTCTACTGCAATGTTTACTATGTTTTCCAGATCACATTTAAGATGGTTGCATGATTCCTTGTAGGGCGCATGTGGGTAGGCCTTATTTCACTGAATCTAAACTAAATCCAAGTGTACGTTGCTAACACTGCTGAGATTAAACAGGGTCTTCTCCTTCAGTTTCTCCTAATTATGGGGCAGACACCTATTTGCAGCACACTTATCTCTGGGAGTTAGAGTGCATAAGAAAGGACAACTTTCTACGTCAATGTTTACTATGTTTTCCATATCACCTATAAGGGGGTTGCATGATTCCTCAATGGGGTATGTGGAAAGCCTTATTTCACTGGAACAAAACTGAATTCCAATGTACGTTGGTTTCACTGCAGAGATTAGACAGGATGTTCTCCTGCCATTTCATCTAATGCTAGAGCTAAGAATTATTTGCAGGACACTTATCTCTGGGAGTTGGAGTGCATACAGAAAGGACAGCTTTCTACTGCAATGTTTACTACTTTTTCCAGATTACATTATAGGTGGTTGCATGATTCTTGCATGGGGCATGCCGGAAGGCCTCATTTCACAGAAACTAAACTGAAATCAATTGTACGTTACTTACACTTCTGAGATTAGATAGGATATTCCCCTGCAGTTTCCGCTAATGCTGGAGCAAACAACTCTTTGCAGCACACTTATCTCTGGGAATTAGAGGGCATACAGAAAGGACAGGTTGTAATGCAATGTTTACAATGCTTTCCAGATCACATTTATGGGAGTTGCAAGATTCTTTGAAGCGGGCATGCGGGAAGGCCTTATTTCACTGAAACCAAACTGAAATCGAATGTACGTTGCTTAAACTGCTGAGATAAGAGAGAATTTCTCCGGCAGTTTCCTGTAATGCTCTAGCAAACGCTTATTTGCAGGACACTTATGTCTGGGAGTTAGAGTGCATACAGGAAGGACAGCTGTCTTCTACAATGTTTACTATGTTTTCCAGATTACATAATAACTGCTTGCATGATTCCTTGAAGGGGGCATGCGTGAGGGCCTTATTTCACTAAAACTAAACTTAATCCAAGTGTACGTTACTTTCACTGCTGAGATGAGATAGCTTATTCTGCTGCAGTTTCTCCTAACACTGGGGCAGACACGTATTTGCAGCAGATTTCACTCTGGGACTTAGTGAGCATACAAAAAGGACAATTTTCTCCTGCAATGTTAACTATGTTTTCCAGATTACATTATAGGTGGTTCATGATTCCTAGATTGGGACATCCTGGAAGACTTTATTTCACTGAAACAAACCTGAAATCAAATGTACGTTCCTTAAACTGCTGAGTTTAAATGGATATTATCCGGCAATTTCCCTTAATGCTGAAGCAAATACCTAATTGCAGCAAACTTATCTCTGAGAGTTAGAGTGCCTATAAAAAGGACTGCTTTCTACTGCAATGTTTACTATGTTTTCCAGATCCCATTTAAGGTCGTTGCATGAATCCATAATGGTGTTTTGCGGGAAGGCCTTCTTTCACTGAATGTAAGCTAAGTCCAAGTGTACGTTGCTTAAACTGCTGAGGTGAGACAGGGTCTTCTCCTGTAGTTTCTCCTAATGCTGGGGCAGACACTAATTTGCAGCACACTTATGTCTGGGCGTTAGAGTGCATACAGAAAGGACAGCTTTCTACTGCAATGTTTGCTATGTTTTCCAGATTACCTTTTAAATGGTTGCATGATTCCGTGAATGGTGCATGCTGGAAGGACTTATTTCACTGAAACTAAACGGAAATCAAATGTACGTTGCTTATCTGCTGAGATTAGACGGAATATTCTCCTGCAGTTTCCCCTAATGCTGGAGGATACACCTATTTCCAGCACAGTTATCTCTGGGAGTTAGAGTGCATATAGAAAGGACTGCTTTCTACTGCAATATTTACTATGCTTTCCAGATCTCTTTTAACGTGGTTGAATGATTCATTGAAGGGGGCCAGGGGGAAAGCATCATTTCACTGAAACTAAACTGAAATCGATTGTGCGTTGCTTTAACTGCTGAGATAAGAGAGGATATTCTCCTGAAGTTTCCCATAATGCTGGAGGAAAGACTTCATTGAAGAACACTTATCTCTCAAAGTTAGAGTGCATACAGAAAGAACAGCTTTCTACTGCAGTGTTTACTATGTTTTCAGATCACATTAAATGCGATTGCATGTTTCCTTCAATGGGGCATGAGGGAAGGCCTTATTTCATAGGTACTAAACTGAAATCGAATGTACGTTGCTTAAACTGCTGAGATAAGAGGATATTTACCTGCAGTTTTCCCTAATGCTGGAACAAAAGCTATTTGCAGCACACTTAACTCTGAGAGTTAGAGTGCATATAAAAGGAGTGCTTTCTACTCCAATGTTTACTATGTTTTCTAGATCACATTTAAGGTTTTTGCATGATTCCTTGAAGGTGGCATGCGGGAAGGCCTTATTTCACTGGAACTAAATTGGAATCGAATATACGTTGCTAAAACTGCTGAGATTAGATAGTATATCCTCCTGCAATTTCCCATAATGATGACACAAATACCTACTTGCTGCACACTTATCTCTTTGAGATAGAGTGCATATAAAAAGGGTGCATTCTACTGCAATGTTTACTATGTTTTCCGAATCACATTTCAAGTAGTTGCATGATTCCTTGAAGGGGACATGCGGGAAGGGCTTATTTAACAGAGACGAAAATAAATCCCAATGTACGTTGCTTAAACAGCTGAGATTAGGCAAGATATTCTCCTGCAGTTTCCCCGAATTCTGGAGAAAACACCTATTTGCAACACACTTATCTCTGAGTGTTAGAGTTCATATAGAAAGAACTGCTTTCTACTGCAATGTTTACTATGTTTTCCAGATCACATTTAAGGTGGTTCATGATTCCTTGAAGGGGGCATGTGGGAAGGCCTTATTTCACTGAAACTAAACTAAATCCAAATGTACGTTGCTTACACTGATGAGATGAGACAGGGTCTTCTCCTGCAGTTTCTCCTAATGCTGGGGCACACACCTATTTGCAGCATACTTATCTCTGGTAGAGAGAGTGCATAAGGAAAGGACAGCTTTCTACTGAAATGTTTAGTATGCTTTCCAGATCATATTTAAGGGGGTTGCATGATTCATTGAAGGGGGAATGCGGGAAGGCCTTATTTCACTGTACCTAAACTGAAATCGTAAGTACATTGCTTTACCTGTTGAGATAAGAGAGGATATTCTCGTGAAGTTTCCCGTAATGCTGGAGCAAAAACTTATTTGCAGGACACATATCTCTGGATGTTAGTGTGCATACAAATAGGACAGCTTTCTACAGCAATGTTTACTATGTTTTCCAGATCACATTAAAGGGGGTTGCATGATATCTTCATTGGGGCATGCGGGAAGGCCTTATTTCACTGGAACAAAACTGAAATCGAATGTACATTGCCTAATCTCTTGAGATTATATAGAATAGTCTGTAATTTCCCCTAATGCTGAAGGAAAGACCTCTTTTCGAAACACTTATCTCTGTGAGTAACAGTGCATATAAAAAGACTGCTTTCAACTGCAATGTTTACTATTTTTTACAGATCACATTTAAGGGGGTTGCATGATTCATTGAAGTGGGCATGAAGCAAGGCCTTATTCCACTGAAACTAACCTGAAACCGAATGTACGTTCCTTAAACTGCTGAGATTAGACAGTCTATTATCCTGCAGTTTCCCCTAATGCTGTAGCAAACACCTATTTCTAGAACAGTTAGCTCTGGTAGTTTGAGTGCATACAGAAAGGACTGCTTTGTATTGCAATGTTTACAATGCATTCCAGATTTCATTTAAAGTGGTTGCATTATTCCTTGAAGGGGCATGCGGGAAGGCCTTATTTCACTGGAAGTAAGTTGAAACCGAATGTACGTTGCTTAAAGTGCTGATATTAGAAAGTATATTCTCCTGCAATTTCACTTAATGCTGACGCAAATACCTACTTGCAGCACACTTATCTCTGAGATTTAGAGTGCATATAAAAGGACTGCATTCTGTTGCAATATTTAGTATGTTTCCAGATCACATTTAAAGTGGTTGCATGATTCCTTGAAGGGGGCAGGCGGGAATGTCTTATTTAACTGAAACTAAACTAAATCCCAATGTACGTTGCTTAAACGGCTGAGATTAGACAGGACATTCTCCTGCAGTTTCCCCTAAAGGTGGAGAAAACACCTATTTGCAGGGCCCTTGTTTCTGGGATTTAGATTGCATACAGAAAGGACAGATTTCTACTGCAATGTTTACTATGTTTTTCCAGATTTCTTTATAGGAGCTTACATGATTCCTTGAAGGGGGCATGCTGTAAGGCCTTATTTCACGGAAATTAAACTGAAATCAAATGTACGTTGCATACAGTGCTGAGATCAGACAGGATATTCTCCTGCAGTTTCCCCTAATGCTGGACAAAACACCTATTTGCAGCACAGTTATCTCTGAGAGTTAGAGTTCATATAGAAAGGACTGCTTTCTACTGCAATGTTTACTATGTTTTCCAGATCACATTTAAGGTGGTTGCATAATTCCTTGAAAGGGGCATACGGGAATGCCTTATTTCACTGAAACTAAACTAAATCCAAATGTAAGTTGCTTTCACTGCTGAGATTAGACAGGGTCTTCTCCTGCAGTTTTTCCTAATGCAGGGCACACACCTATTTGCAGAACACTTATCTCTGGGAGTTAGAGTACATAAAGAAAGGACAGCTTTCTAATGAGATTATTAATATGTTTTCCAGATCACATTAAAGGGGGTTGCATGATTCCTTCAATGGGGTTGCGGGAAGGCCTTATTTCACTGGAACGAAACTGAAATCGAATGTACGTTGCTTAAACTCCTGAGATTAGATAGGATATTCTCCTGTTATTTCCCCTAAGGCTGAAGGAAAGACATATTTTCTGAACACTTATCTCTGTGAGGAAGAATGCATATGAGAAGACTGCTTTCTACTGCAGTGTTTACTATGTTTTCCAGATCACATTTAAGGGGGTTGCATGATTCATCGAAGGGGGCCTGCAGGAAGGCTTTTTTTCACTGAAACTAACCTGAAATCGAATGTACGTTGCTAATACTGCTGAGATTAGACAGGATATTCTCCTGCCGATTCCCCTAATGCTGGACCAAAGACCAATTTGCAGCACACTTAGCTCTGAGAGTTAGAGTGCATATAAAAGGACTGCTTTCTACTGCAATGTTTACTATGTTTTCCCGATCACATTTAAGGTGGTTAAATGATTACTTGAAGGGGACATGCGGGAAGGCCTTATTTCAATGGAAATAAATTGATATCAAATGTACGTTGCTTAAAGTGCTGAGATCAGATAGTATATTCTCCTGCAATTTCCCGTAATGCTGACGCAAATACAAACTTGCAGCACACTTATCTCTGAGAGTTAGAGTGCATATAAAAAGCACTGCATTCTGTTGCAATATTTACTTTGTTTTCCAGATGACATTTAAAGTGGCTGCATGACTCCCTGAAGGGGGCTCTGGGATGGCCTTATTTCACTGAAACTAAACTAAATCCCAATGTACGTTGCTTAAACTGCTGAGATTAGACAGGATATTGTCCTGCACTTTCACCTAATGCTGGAGAATACACCTATTTGCAGTGCCCTTATCTCTGTGAGTTAGAGTGCATACAGAAAGGATAGCTTTCTCCTACAATGTTTACTATGTTTTCCAGATTACATTATAGGTGGTTGCATGATTCCCTGAATGGGTCATGCTGGAAGGCCTTATTTAACGGAAACTAAACTGAAATCAAATGTATGTTGCTTACACTGCTCAGATTAGACAGGATATTCTCCTGCAGTTTCCCCTAATGCTGTAGCAAACACCAATTTGCAGCACACTTACCTCTGGGAGTTTGAGTTCATACAGAAAGGAGAGCTTTCTACTGCAATGTTTACTATGTTTTCCAGATGACATTTAAGGGGTTGCATGATTCCTTCAATCTGGCATGCGGGAAGGCCTTTTTTATCTGAAACTAAACTGAAAAGAAATGTACGTTGCTTAAACATCTGAGATAAGAGGATATTCTCATGCAGTTTCTGCTAATGCAGGAGCAAACACCTATTTACAGGACCCTTATCTCTGGAGAGTGCATACAGAAATGAGCTTTTTACGCCAAGTATACTACGTTTTCCACATCACATTTTTGGTGGTAGCATGATTCCTTGAATGTGGCATGCGGGAAGGCCTTTCAACACTGAAACTAAACTGAAAACAAAGCTAAGTTGCTTACACTGCTGAGATTAGAAAGGATCTTCTCCTGTAGTTTCCCTAATGCTGGGGGAAGCACCTTTTTGCCGCAAACTTTTCTCTGGGATTATTAGTGCATACAGAAAGGACAGCTTTCCCCTGCAATGTTTACTATGTTTCCAGATCATATTACAGCTGGTTGCATGATTCCTTGAATTGGGCATACAGGAAAATCTTATTTCACTCAAACTAAACTGCATCAAAACATAGGTTGCTTACACTGGTGAGATTAGAAAGGGCATTCTCCTGCAGTTTCCTCTATTGCTGGGGCAGACACATATTTGCAGCACCCTTATCTCTGAGAGTTATAGTGCATACAGAAAGAACTGCTTTCTAGTTCAATGTTTTCTATGTTTTGCAGATCACATTTAAGGTGGTTACATGATTCCTTGAATGGGGCATGAGGGAAGGCTTTATTTCACAGAAACTAAACTAAATCCAAATGTACCATGCCTCACTGCTGAGATAAGACAGGTTCTTCTCCTGTAGTTTCCCTTAATGCTGGTGCAAACACCTATTTGTGGAACACTTTTCTCTGAGAGTTTTAGTGCATAGGGAAAGAACAGCTTTCTACTGCAATGTTTACCATGTATTCCATATTACACTGTAGGTTCTTGCATGATTCCTTGAATGGGGCATGCGGGAAGGCCTTATATTACGGGAACTAGACTAAATCCAATGTACGTTGCTACAATGATGAGATAAGACAGGTTCTTCTGCAGTTTCCCCTAATGCTCGGGCAAACACTTTTTTGTAGCACACTTATCTATGGTAGTTAGAGTGCATACAGATAGGACAGCTTTTTTTCTTTTTTTGATGTCCACATGGTAGTCCTCCACTTGCTGTACTTGGACGGAGAAATTTTCGAATCATCTGTAAGGCAGAAGGATGTTAGTTTTTCTCCTCTTCTCCCTATAAAACTTCGTATGTGTATTTGGGCACAGTTGGGATTAAGTAACTTCTTGGTAAAACCAAACTTTAAAGCCCTTCTCCCTACTCCACAATTCTATTCATCTTCCAGTCTCTTGACCATCCTTTTTTTCTAAGTATAATTTATTTTATTGTCATTAATTTACAATTACATGTGCAATATTATGATTATTAAACTACCCATTAATCAGGTCCCCCCAAACAACCGCTGTACACTCACTGTCCATCAGCGTAGTGAGATGCTATAGAATCACTACTTGTCTTCTCTCAGTTGTACTGCCCTCCCTGTGCCACCTCAACATTGCATCGGCTAATCGTAATGCCTCTTTTTCCCTCTTATCCCTCCATTCCCGCCCTTTTTCCACAGTCCTTTTTCCATTGGTAACTTTTAGTCCATTCTTGGGTTCTGTGAGTCTGCTGCTGTTTTCTTCCTTCAGTATTTTTTCCTTGTTCTTATACTCCACATATGAGTGAAATCATTTGATACTTGTCTTTTACGGCTTGGCTTATTTCACTGAGCACAATACCCTCTAGCTCCATCCACGTTGTTGCAAATGGTAGGATTTGTTTTCTTCTTATGGCTGAATAATATTCCATTGTGTATATGTACCACATCTTCTTTATATAATTCGTCTACTGATGGACACTTAGGTTGCTTCCATTTCCTGGCTATTGTAAATAGTGCTGCAATAAACATAGGGGTGCATCTGTCCTTTTCAAATTGGGCTGCTGAATTCTAGGGGTAAATTCCTAGGAGTGGTATTCCTGGGACAAATGGGACTTCTATTTTGAGTTTTTTGAGGAACCTCCATACTGCTTTCCACAATGGTTGACCTAATTTGCAGTCCCACCAGCAGTGTAGGAGGGATCCCTTTTCCCATCATCTTCGCCAATATTTGTTGTTGTTTGTCTTTTAGATGTTGGCCATCCGCACTGGTGTGAGGTGATATCTCATTGTGCTTTAAATCTGCATAACTCTGATGATTACCGATGTGGAGCACTTTTCATGTGCCTGTTGGCCAACTGAATTTCTTCTTTGGAGAAGTGCCTATCCATGTCCTTTGCCCATTTCTTAATTGGATTATTTGCTTTTGGTTTGTTAAGGTGCATGAGTTCTTTATATATTTTGGATGTCAACACCTTATCAGATACCTTTTTAATGAATGTATTCTCCCATACTCTAGGATGTCTTTTTGTTCTACTGATGGTGTCCTTTGCTGTACAGAACCTTTGCAGCTTGATATAGTCCCACTTGCTCATATTTGCTTTTGTTTCATTTGCCCGGGTAGATATGGTCATGAAGAAGTTGCTCATGTTTATGTGCAAGAGATATTTACGTATGTTTTTTTCTAGGAGTTTTATGGTTTCCTGACTTACATTCACGTCTTTGATCCCCCTTGCGTTTACCTTTGTGTTTGGGTCTAGACAGTAGTCCAGTTTCATTCTCTTACATGTAGCTGTCCAGTTTTGCCAACACCAGCTGCTGAAGAGGCTGTCATTAAACCATTGAAGATCCAAGGCACTTTTATCAAATATTAATTGGCTGTATACATCTGGGTTAATATTTTATAATCTATTCTGTTCCACTGGTCTGTGGGTCTGTTTTTGTGCCAATACCAAATTGTCTTGATTATTATGGCTTTAAACTAGATGCAGAATTCAGGGAGTGTAATTCCCCCTGTTTTATTACTCCTTCTCAGGATTGCTTTGGCTATTCGGGGTTTTTTGTGGTTCCATATAAATTTTAGAATTATTGGATCCCGTTCATTGAAGAAAGTTGTTTGCAGTGTGATAGGGATTGCATTGAATCTGTAGATTGCTTTAGGTAGTATAGCCATTTTGACAATATTTATTCTTCCTAGGCAAGAGCATGGGATGCATTTCCATTTGCTAGTGTCCTCTTTAATTTCTCTTAGGAGCGTCTTGTTGTTTTCAGAGTACATATATTTCACTTCCTTCATTAGGTTTATTCCTAGGTATTTTATTGTTTTGATGCAATTTTGAAAGGAATTGTTTCTCTGATTTCTCTTTCTGAGAGTTCATCATTAGTGTTTAGGAAAGCAACAGATTTCTGTGTGTTAATTTTGTATCCTGCAACTTTGCTGTATTCAGATACTATTTCTAGTAGTTTTGGAATGGAATCTTTAGGTTTTTTATGTACAGTATCATGTCATCTGCAAATAGTGACAATTTGACTCCTTCTTTACCAATGTGGATGACTTGTATTTCTTTGTTTTGTCTGATTGCTATGGCTAGGAGATCCATTACTATGTTGAATAACAGTGGAGATAGTGGGCATCCCTGTCTTGTTCCTGATCTTAGATGAAAAGCTTTCAGCGTCTCGCCATCAAGTGTGATATTATCTGTGGGTTTGTCATATATAGCCTTTATGATGTTGTGGTACTTGCCATCTATACCCATTTTGTTGAGAGTATTAATCAGGAATAGATGCTGCATTTTGTCAAATGGTTTTTCAGCAGCTATGGAGATGATCATGTGCTTTTTGTTCTTCTTTTTGTTGATGTGGTGGATGAAGTTGATGGATTTTCGAATGTTGTACAATCCTTGCATCACTGGGATGAATCCCACTTGATCATGGTGTATGATCCTCTTGATGTATTTTTGAAATCTGTTTCCTAATATTGTGTTGAGTATTTTTGCATCTAAGTTCATCAGGGATATTGGTCTGTAATTTCCTTTTTTGCTGAGGTCTTTTCCCGGTTTTGGTATTAGAGTGATGCTGGCTTCATAGAATGAGATTGGAAGTATTCCCTCCTCTTTTATTTTTTGGAAAACTTTAAGGAGAATAGGTGTTATTTCTTCTCTATATGCCTGTTAGAATTCAGAGGTGAATCCATCAGGCCTGGGGGTTTTGTTCTTGGGTAGTTTTTTGATTACCAATTCGATTTCATCGCTGGTGATTGGTCTGTTTAGTTTTTCAGTTTCTTGCTTGGTCAGTCCTGGAAGGTTGTGTTTTTCTAAGTGGTTGTCGATTTCTTCTATGTTTTCCAGCTTGTTAGCATATAGATTATCATAATATTCTCCTATGATTCTTTGTAATTCTGTGGGGTCCGTCGTGATTTTTCCTTTCTCATTTCTCATTGTCTTTATGTGTGTAGATTCTCTTTTTCTCTTAATGAGTCTGGCTAGGGTTTTATCTATTTTGTTTATTTTTCAAAGAACAAGCTCTTGGTTTCATTGATTTTTTCTATTGTTTTATTCGTCTCAATTTTATTTATTTCTTCTCTAATCTTTATTATGTCCCTCCTTCTAGTGACTTTGGGCCTCATTTGTTCTTCTTTTTCCAATTTCAGTAATTGTGTCTTTAGACAATTCATTTGGGAATGTTCTTCCTTCTTTAAATAGGCCTGGATTGCAATATACTTTAAACTTAGAACTGCCTTTGCTGCTGCATTCCGCAGAAGTTGTGGCTTTGTGTTTTTGTTGTCATTAGTCTCCATATATCTTTGATTCCTGTTTTGATTTGGTCATTAACCCATTGACTAATTAGGAGTGTGTAGTTAAGTCTCCATTTATTTGTGAGCCTTTTTTATTTCTTTCTAAAATTTATTTCAAGTTTTATACCTTGGTGATCTGAGAAGTTGGTTGGTAGGATTTCAATATTTTAAAATTTACTGAGGTTCTTTTAGTGACCTAGTATATGTTCTATTCTGGAAAATATTCCATGTGCACTCGGGAAGAATGTGTATCCTATTTCTTTTGGGTGTAGAGTTCTGTAGAAGTCTGTTAGGTCCATCTGTTCTAGTGTGTTGTTCAGTGCCTCGGTGTCTTTACTTATTTTCTGTCTGGTTGATCTGTACTCTGGAGTGAGTGGTGTGTTGAAGTCTTCTAAAATGAATTCATTGCTCTCTATTTCCTCCTTTAATTCTGTTAGTATTTGTCTTACATATTCTGGCACACCTGTGTTGAGTGCATATTTATTTATAATGGTTATGTCTTCTTGTTGGACAGAACCCTTTATCATTATGTAATGTCCTTCTTATCTTTTGCTACTTTCTTCGTTTTGAAGTCCATTTTATCTGATACAAGTACTGCAACACCTGCTTTTTTCTCTTTGTTGTTTGAATGAAATATCTTTTTCCATCCCTTCTCTTTTAGTCTGTGTATATCTTTGGATTTGAGGTGAGTTTCTTGTAGGCAGCATATAGATGGGTCTTGCTTTTTTATCCATTCTGTTACTCTGTGTCTTATGATTGGTGCATTCAGTCCATTTTCATTTAGGGTGATTATTGATAGTTATGTATTTATTGCCATTGCTGGCTTTAGATTCGTGGTTACCAATGGTTCAAGATTTGCTTCTTTACTATCTAACAATCTAACTTAACTTTCTTGTTACGTTATTGTAAACAGAGTCTGATGTTTCTTTTTTTCTCGTCCTTCTTCTTCCTCCTCTTCCATTCTTTCTATAATAGATGTTTATTCTTTGCCTTTACTTAATATTTGGATGGTCTGCTTTCTTTGATATGATTTTTTTTCTCTGGTGACATCTTTTTAGCCTTAGGTGTGTTTTCATCTACAGCAGTCCATTTAAGATATCCTGTAGTGGTGGTTTATGAGAGGCAAACTGTCTCAATTTTCGTTTATCTAGACATTGTTTAATCCCTCCATCATATTTAAATGATAATTGTGCTGGATACAATATTCTTGGTTCGAGGCCCTTCTTTTTCATAACGTTAAATATATCATCGCATTCTCTTCCGGCATATAAATTTTCTGTTCAGAAGTCTGATGATAGTCTGATGGGTTTTTGCTTTGTAGGTGATCTTTTTTCTCTCTCTAGCTGCCTTTAATACCCTGTCTTTATATTTGATCTTTGCCATCTTAATTATTATGTGCCTTGTTATTGTCTTCCTTGGTCCCTAGTGTTGGGAGATCTTTGAGCTTCAGTTGACTGCGTTACTACTTCCTTCCCCAGAGAGGGAATGTTTTCAGCAATTATTTCTTCAAAGACACTTTCTATCCCTTTTTCTCTCTCTTCTTCCTCTGGTAGTCCTATAATGCGAATATTGTTCCGTTTGGATTGGTCACACAGTTCTCTTAATATTCTTTAATTCCTAGAAATCCTTTTATCTCTCTCTGCCTCAACTGCTCTGTACTCCTGTTCTCTGTTTTCTATTCCATTAACAGTCTCTTGCATCTCATCCATTCTGCTGTTAAGCCCGTCGACCGCTTGTCTGATTTCTGTATTGTCTTTCCTCAGTTCCCTCACTTCCTCCCTCAGCTCTTGCACATTTCTCTGTAGGACCATCAGCATGGTTATGCCTTTTATTCAGAATTCTTTTTCAGGGAGGCTGCAAATTTCCATCCCTTTAGACTCCCTGTCTGGGGTTGTCTTTTTGATTTTGGTCTGAACAATATTCCTCTGTCTTTTCATGGCTATATAATTGGTCACTGATAGTTGCCACGAATGTCAGCTGGGTGCTTTAATACTTTAAAAAGAGGAGAAAAAGAAAGAGAAAAAAAGAAAAAATGAAAGAAAGAAAGAAAAAAGAATAGAAAAAACAAAACGAAACAAAAAACTAAGCCAAACCAAACAAAAAAAAATGCCCACCGTATGTAGATTCTGTGGGAATGCTCTAGGTTGTTCTGTGGCCCCACTATTCCACAACTGTGACTGTGCTGCTCCGCAGGGCCCTTTATTGCTCTGGCAGGGGTGGGAACGAATAGGAGGCTGTTGATCACAGTGAGAAGTGGAAGAATGGCTAAACTTCCTCAGGGGCCAGCTAAGGCATCTGAAACTGCCCAGAACTCGCAGCCTTCTTGGCTAACTGTGCTGTTGCGATCCGGCTCCATCGCTGGGGTCCTGTCTCTTTAAGACTGCTGAAGAAAGCGTGCGCTTTTTTTTTCCTTTCTGGGAGCCGACTGCAAGAAACCTGGCGCGTTCCCTGCTCAGATACTGCCCCTCTGCCTCTCCAATCCCCACGTCACAACGCGATGCGTGTCAGCACTCCCCATGCAGATCACGGGGTCTGGCTACTTCCCGGTGTGCACTTCCAATCCCTCCCAGCTCTGAATCCTCTCCTCCCGCCTTTGCGCTGGTGTGGCCGAGTGCTCGTTTCCTGCCGGTTCGCGGCTACATATCTTACCGTCCCTTGGGGTGCTGAGTCCTTTGGGAGTAGCTGCACACTGTGCACTCTTCTGTATATTATCGTCTCCCTTTTAAGAATATATGAATTTTCTGTGTTTTCGTGGATAAATACAGTGCTGGGAGGAGATTTCTGCCGCCCTGCTCACACCGCAAATTTCCCAGAAGTTCCCAGGACAGTTTTCTACTGCAATGTTTCCTATGTTTCCCAGATCACATTTAAGGTGGTTGCACAATTCCTTGAACGGGGCATGCGGGAAGGCATTATTTCAATGAAACTAAACTAAATCCAAATGTACGTTGCTTAAAATGCTGAGATGAGACAGGATATTCTACGCAGGTTCCCCTTAAGCTGGAGCAAACAACTGTTTGCATGACACTTATCTCTGTGAGTTACAGTGCATACAGAACGGACTGCTTTCTACTGCAATGTTTACTATGTTTTCCATATTACATTTAAGGTGGCTGAATGATTGCTTGAAAGGGTCATGCGGGAAGTCCTTATTTCACTAAAACTAAACTAAGTCCAAACTTGCGTTGCTTCCCTTCTGAGATTAGACCGTATATTCACCTGCACTTCCCTAAATACTGGAGCAAACACCAATCAGCAGCCACTTATCTCTGGGAGTTAGAGTGCATAGAGAAAGGACAGCTTTGTACTGCAATGTTTACTGTGTTTTCGAGAACGCATTTAAGGGGGTTGCATGATTCCTTCAATGAGGGATGCAGGAAGGCCTTATTTCACTGGAACTAAACTGTAATCTAATGTACGTTGCTTCCACTGCTGAGATTAGATGTATGTTCTCCTGCAGTATCCAGTAAGCCTGGAGCAAACACCTATTTAAGCACACTTATCTCTGGGAGTTAGAGTGAATACAGAAAGACAGCTTTCTGCTGCAATGTTTAGTTTGTATTCAAGATCACATTAAAGGGGGTTTCATGATTCATTGAAGGGGCGTGCAGGTGGGCCTTATTTCACTGAAACTGAACTGAAATCGAATGTACAGTGCTTAAACTGCTGAGTTTAGACAGGTTACTATCCTGTGATTTCCGCTAATGCTGAAACAAAGACCTATTTGCAGCACCCCTATCAGTGAGATTTAGAGTGCATTTAAAACGGACTGCTTTCTACTGCAATGTTTACTATGCTTTCAAGATAACATTTCAAGTGTTTGCATTATTCCTAGAAGGTGGCAGGTGGGAAGGCCTTATTTCACTGAAACTAAACTAAATGGAAATGTACGTTGCATACACTGCTGAGGTGAGAGGGGGACTTCTCCTGCAGATTTTCCTAATGCTGGAAGAGACACCTAACAGCAGCACACTTATCTCTGGGATTTATAATGCATACAGAAATTACAGCTTTCCACTGCAATGTTTACTATGTTTTCCAGATTACATAAAATGTGTTTACATGATTCCTTAAATGGGGCGTGCTGGAAGGACCTATTTCACTGAAAATAAACTGAAATCATATGTACCCTGCTTTCACTGCTGCAATTAGACAGGATCATCTCCTGCAGGTTACCCTCTTGCTGGAGCAAACACCTATTTGCAGCACACTTATGTCTTAGAGTTAGAGTACATATAGAAAGGACTGCTTTCTACTGCAATGTTTACTATGTTTGCCAGATCAAATTTAAGGTGGTTGTATGATTCCTTGAAGTGGGCATGGTGGAACGCCTTATTTCACTGACACTAAACTAAATCCAAACGTATCTTGCTTGCACTGCTGACATGATACTGGGACTTCACCTGTAGTTTCTCTTAATGCTGTGGCACACACCTATTTGCAGCATACCTATCTCTGGGAGTTAGAGTGCATACAGAAAGGACAGCTTTTAACTACAATATTTTCTATGTTTTCCAGATTACATTTTATTTGATTGCATGATTAATTCACTGGGGCATGCTGGAAGGCCTTATTTTACTGAAACTAAACTGATATCAAATGTAGGTTGCTTATCCTGCTAAGATTAGACGGGATATTCTCCAGAAGTTTCACCTAATGATGGAGTAAACACCTATTTCCAGCACAGGTATCTCTGGGAGTTAGAGTGCACATGAACGGACAGTTTGTAATGCAATGTTTACTATGCTTTATAGATCTCATTTAAGGTGGTTGCATGATTGATTGGAGGTGGGATGCGGAAGGCATCATTTCACTGAAACTTATTTGAAATCGAATGAGCGGTGCTCCACTGCTGAGATAAGACAGGTTCTTCTCCTGAAGATTCCCTTAATGCTCTGGTAAAAACCTATTTGCGGAACACTTCTTTCAGAAAGTTTTAGTGCATACACGAAAGACAGCTTTCTACTGCAATGTTTACTATGTTTTCCATGTTAAGCTTTAGGTTGTTGAATGTTTCCTGGTATGGTTCATGCACAAAGTCCGTATATTACTGAAACTAAACTAAATCCAAATATACGTTGCTACACTGCTCAGATAAGACAGGTTCTTCTGCATTTTCCCTTAATGCTGGGGCAACCACCTATTTGTACCACACTTATCTCTTGTAGTTAGAGTGCATACAGATAGGACAGCTTTCTACTGGAACATTTACTATGTTTTCCAGATCACATTTATGGTTGTTGCATGATTCCTTGAATTGGGCATGCGGGAAGGCCATTTTGACTGAAGTTAACCTGAAATCAAATGTACGTTGCTTGCCCTGCTGTGATTGGACAAGATATTCTAATACAGTTTCCAGTAATGCTTTAGAAAATACCTAATTGCAGCACAGTTATGTCTCGGAGGTATAGTGCGTCCAGGAATGACAGCATTCCAGTGCAATGTTTTCTATGATTTCAGGTCACATTAGAGCTGGTTGCATGATTCTTTGTATGGTGAATGCAGGAAAAAATTTTTCCAGTGATACTAAACTGCGTGCAAACGTAGGTTGCTTAAACTGCTGAGATTAGACAGGATATTCTCCTGCAGTTTCCCCTAATCCTGGCGCCAACATCTATTTGCTGCCCCCTTATCTCTGAGAGTTAGAGTGCATACAGAAAGGACTGCTTTCTACTTCAATGTTTATTAGGTTTTCCAGATCACGTTTAAGATGGTTGCATGATTCCTTGAATGGGGGATGCGGGAAGGCCTCATTTCAAGAAACTAAAGTAAATCCAAATGTACGTTGCTCCCCTGCTGAGAAAAGACAGGTTCTTCTCCTGCAGTTACCCCTAATGCTGGTGTAAACACCTATTTCCGGAACACTTTTCTCTGAGAGATTTAGTGCATACAGAAAGGACAGCTTTCTACTGCAATGTTTACTATGTTTTCAAATTAGAATTTAGGTTGTTGCATTATTGATTGGACAGAACTGCGGGAAGGCCGTATTTCAATGAAACTAAACTGAAATCAAATGTACATTGCTTCCCTGCTGTGATTAGACAGAACTTCCTCCTCCAGTTTCCCCTAAGGGTGCAGCAAACACCTATTTGCAGCAAAGTTACCTCAGCGAGTTATACTGCAGACAGAAAGGACGGCTTTCTACTGCAATGTTGTCTGTGTTTTCCACATCACATTTTATTTGGTTACATGATTCCCTGAAAGGGGCTTTTGGGAAGGCGTTATTTCACTAAAGATAAAGTGAAATCATATGTACGTTGCTTACACTGCTGAGATTAGACAGGATATTCTTCAGCAGTTTCCCATAATTCTGGGGCAAATACCTATTTTCAGGACACTTATCTCTGGGGGTTATAGTGCATACAGAAATGGCAGCTTTATACGGCAATATTGACTATGTTTACAGATCACATTTAAAGTGGGTGGATGATTCATTGAATGGGACATGCGGGAAGGCCTTATTTCACTGAAACTAAAGTGAAATCAAATGTACATTGCTCACACTGCTGAGATTAGACAGGATATTCTCCTGCAGTTTTTCTTAAGGCTGTAGCAAACACGTATTAGCGGCACACTTATCCGTGGGAGTTGGAGTCCATACAGACAGGACTGCTTTCTCCTGCAATGTGTGCTATGTTTTAAAGAACACATTTATGGTGGTTGCATGATTACTTGAAGGGGGCATGCAGGAAGGCCATATTCCAATGAAACTAAATAAATTAAAATGTACATTGTTCCACTGCTGAGATAAGGCAGGTCTTTCCTGCAGTTTCCCTTAATGCTGGCGGAAGCACCTATTTGCAGCAAACTTATCTCTGGGAGTATTAGTGCATAGAGAAAGGACAGCTTTCCACTGCAGTGTTTACTATGTTTCCAGATCACATTACAGTTGGTTGCATGATACCTGGAATGAGGCATGTAGGAAAATCTTATTTCACTGAAACGAAACTGCATCAAAACTTAGTTTGCTATAACGGCTGTGATTTGACTGGATATTCTCCTGCAGTTTCCCCTAATGCTAGAGCAAACACCTATTTGGAGCACCCATATCTCTGAGAGTAAGGAGCATACAGAAAGGACAGCTTTCTACTTCAATATTTACTATGTTTTGCAGATCACATTTATGGTGGTTACATGATTCCTTGAAGGTGGCATGCGGGAAGGACTTATTTCTCGGAAACTAAACTAAATCCAAATGTACGTTGTTCCACTGCTGGGATAAGACAGGTTCTTCTCCTGAAGTTTCCCTTAATGCTGGGGCAAACAAAAATTTGTAGCACACTTATCTCTTGTAGGTAGAGTGCATACAGATAGGACAGCTTTCTACTGAAATATTTACTATGTTTTCCAGATCATATTTAAGGTGGATGCACGATTCCTTGAATGGGGCATGCGGAAGGCCTTTTTTGACTGTAGCTAACCTGAAATCAAATGCACGTTGCTTACCCTGCTGAGATTAGTCAGGATATTCTCCTCCAGTTTCCATTAATGCTTTAGAAAATACCTAATTGCAGCACAGTTATCTGTCAGATTTAGAGTGCATATAGAAAGAACAGCATTCTTGTGCAATGTTAATTATGTTTCCATGTCACATTACAGAAGATTGCATGATTCCCTGAAAGGGGCATGCAGGAAAACTTTATTCCAGTGAAACAAAAATGCGTCCAACCGTAGGTTGCTTAAATTGCTGAGATTAGAGAGGATACTACTCTCCTGCAGTTTCCGTTAATGCTGGAAACAACATCTATTTGCCACACCCTGATCTCTGAGAGTTAGAGTGAATACAGAAAGGACTGCTTTCTACTTCATTGTTTACTATGATTTCCAGATCACATTTAAAATAGTTGCATGATTCGTTGAATGGGGCATGCGGGCAGGCCTTATGTAAGGAAACTGAAGTAAGTCCAAATGTACGTTGCACCCCAGCTGAGATAAGACATGTATTTCTCCTGCAGTTTCCCCTAATGCTGGGGCTAACACCTATTTGCGAAACACTTCTGAGAGTTTTAGTGCATACAGAAAGGAGAGCTTTCCACTGCAATGTTTACTAGGTTTTCATATTACACTTTAGGTTGTTGCATGATTCCTTGGAGGGGCCTGCGGGAAGCCGTATTTCAGTGAAAGTAAACTGAAATCAAATATATGTTGCTTCCCTGCTGTGATTAGACAGAACATTCCCCTCCAGTTTCCCCTAATGCTGGAGCAAACACCAATTTGCAGTACACTTACCTCGGCGAGTTACAGTGCATACAGAAAGGACAGCTTTCAACTGCAATGTTTTCTAAGTTTTCCAGATCACATTTTATTTGGTTCCAAGATTATTTGAATGGGGCATGCGGGAAGGCAGTATTTCAACGAAACTAAACTGAAATCAAATGTACGTTGCTTACACTGCTAAGATTACACCGGATATTCTCCGGCAGTTTCCCCTAATTCTGCAGAAAACACAAATTTGCAGCACAGTTATCTCTGGGAGTTAGAGTCCATAATGAAAGGACAGCTTTCTACTGCAATGTTTACTATGTTTTCCAGATCACATTACAGATGGTTGCATGGTTCCTTGAATTTATCATGTGGGAAGGTGTTATTTCACTGAAGCTAATGTGAAATCAAAAGTACGTTGCTTACACTGCTGAGATTAGACAGGATATTCTTCGGGAGTTACCCCTAATTCTGTAGAAAATATCTATTTGCAATACACTTATCCACGTATCACTGGGAGTTAGAGTTCATAAGAAAGGACAGCTTTCTACTGCAAAGTTTACTATATTTTCCACATTACACTTTAGGTTTTTGCATGATTCCTTGAATGGGGCATGCGGGAAAGCCTTATTTCACTGAAACTAAACTGAAATCAAATGTACATTGCTGAAACTGCTGAGATAAGAGAGGATGTTCTCCTGCAGTTTCCCTTAATGCTAGAACAAAAAGCTATTTGCAGGACACTTATCTCTGGGACTTAGAGTGCATACAGAAAGGATAGCTTTCTACGCCATGTTTACTATGTTTTCCCCATCACGTTTTTGGTGGTCCATCAATCCTGGATTGGGGCATGCGGAAAGGATTTTTCAATGAAACTGTAATGAAATCAAATGTACGTTGCTTACACTGCTGAGATTAGACAGGATCTTCTCCTGCAGATTCCCCTACTGCTGGAGAAAACACTTATTTGCAGCAAATTATCTATGGCAGTTCGAGTGCATTCAGATACCACAGCTTTCTTCTGCAAAGTTTATTATGTTTTCCATATTACACTTTAGGTTGTTGCATGAATCCTTGAATGGGTCAATGGGGAGGGACTTATTTCAATGAAACTAAACTATATCCAAATTTACGTTGCCACACTGCTGAGATAAGACAGGTTCTTCTGCAGATTCCCTTTATCCTGCGGCAAACATCTATTTGAAGCACACTTATCGCTAGTAATTAGAGTGCCCAAAGAAAGTACAGCTTTCTACTGCAATGTTTACTATGTTTTCCAGATCACATTTAAATGGTTGAATGATTCCTTGAATGGGGCATGCGGGAAGGCCTTGTTTCACTGGAACTAAACTGACACAAATGTACATTGCTAACACTGCTGAAATTAGACAGGATATTCTTCTGCAGTTTATCCTAAGCTTCGGGCAAACACCCATTTGTGGCACTCTTATCTCTAGTAGTTAGAGTGCAGACAGAAAGGACTGCTTTCTCCTGCAATGTTTACTATGTTTTAAAGAACACATTTATGGTGGTTGCATGATAACTTGAAGGGGGCATGCGGGAAGGCCTTATTTCAATGAAACTAAACTACATCAAAATGTACGTTGCTGCACTGCTGTGATGACAGGTTCTTCTCCTGCAGTATCCCTTAATGCTAGGCGAAACAACTTTATGCAGTAATCATCTCGGGGAATATTATAGCATATAGAAAGGACAGCTTTCCACTGCAATATTTACTATGTTTCCAGATCACTTTCCAGCTGGTTGCATGATTCTTTGAATTGGGCATGCAGGAAAATCTTATTTCCTTGAAACTAAACTGCTATAAAACGTAGGTTGCTTACCCTGCTGTGATTAGACTGCATATTCTCCTGCAGTTTCCCCTAATGCTGGTGTAAACACCTATTTGCAGAACCCTCATCTTTGACAGATAGAGTGCATACTGAAAGGACTGCTTTCTACTTCAGTGTTTACTATGTTTTCCAGATCACATTTAAGGTGGTTGCATGATTCCCTGAAGGGGCCATGCACGATGGCCTTATTTCAAGGAAACTAAAGTAAATCCAAATGTACGTTTCTCCCCTGCTGAAATAAGACCGGTTCTTCTCCTGCAGTTTCCCCTAATACTGGGGCAAACACCTATTTGCTTAACACTTCTCTCTGAGAGTTTTATTGCATACATAAAGAGAGCTTTCTACTGCAATGTTTACTATGTTTTCATATTGCACTTTTGGTTGTTGCATTATTCCTTGAATGGGGTATGCTGGAAGGCCGTATTTCACTAAAACTAAACTGAAATCAAATGCACGTGGCTTCCCTGCTGAGATTAGACAGAACATTCTCCTCCAGATTCCTCTAAGGCTGGAGCAAACACCTATTTGCAGCACAATTACATCAGCTAGTTATAGTGCATACAGAAAAGACAGCTTTCAACTGCAATGTTCTTTATGTTTTCCAGATCACATTTTATTTGGTTGCATGATTCCTTGAAGGGGACATACGGGAAGGCCGTATTTCACTGAAACTAAACTGAAATCAAATGTACGTTGCTTATACTGCTAAGATTAGACAGGATATTCTGCTGAAGTTTCCCTTAATGCTGGAGAAAACACATATTTGCAGCACACTTATCTCTGGAAGTTAGAGGACATACTGAAAAGACAGCTTTATACTACAATGTTTACTATGTTTTCCAGATCTCTTTACAGATGGTTGCATGATTCCTTGAATGGTGCATGCGGAAAGCCTTATTTCACTGAAACTAAACTGAAATCAAATGGACGTTGCTTACACTGCTGAGATTACGCAGGATCTTCTCCGGGAGGTTACCCTAATTCTGGGGCAAACACCTATTTTCAGCACACTTATGTCAGCGAGATGGAGTGCATACAGAATGGACAGCTTTCTACAGCAATATTTACTATGATTTCCACATCACATTTTAGGTTGTTGCCTGATTCCTTGAATTTGGCATGCGGGAAGGCTTTATTGCACCGAAATTAAAATGAAAACAAATATACCTTTCTTACACTTCTGAGATTAGACAGGATATTCTTTGGCAGTTTCCCGAAATTCTGGGGCAAGTACCTATTTGCAGGACACTTATCACTGGGATTTAGAGTGCATACAGGAAGGACAGCTTTCTCCTGCAAAGTTTACTATATTTTCCATATTACACTTTGGTGGTTGCATGATTCCTTGAATGGGGCATGCGGGAAAGCCTTATTTCACTGAAATTAAACTACATCCAAACGTAGGTTGCTTACTATGCTGAAATTAGACATTATTTTCTCCGGTATTTTACTCTAATGCTGGAGAAAACACCTGTTTGCAGCACTCTAATCTCTGGGAGTTAGAGTGCATACAGAAAGGACAGCTTTCTGCTGCAATGTTTACTATGTTTTCATATTACACTTTAGGTTGTTGCATGATTCCTTGAATGGGGTAGGCGGGAAGGCCGTATTTCACTGAAACGAAACTGAAATCAAATGTACGTTGCTTCCCTGCTGAGATTAGACAGAACATTCCCCTCCAGTTTTCACCAAGGCTGCAGCAAACACCTAATGGCTGCATACTTACCTCAGGGAGTTATAGTGCATACAGAAATGACAGCTTCCTACTGCATTGTTTTCTATGTTTTCCAGGTCACATTTTATTTGTTTGCATGAGTCCTTGAATGGGGCATGCAGGAAGGCCTTATTTCACCATAACTAAACGGAAATCAAATGTACGTTGCTAGCACTGCTAAGATTAGACCGGATATTCTCCTGCAGTTTCCCTTATTCCTGGAGAAAACACCTATTATCAGCACACTTATCTCAATATGTTAATGTGCATAAAGAAAGGAAAGCTTTCTTCCGCAATGTTTACTATGATTCCAGATCGCATTACAACTGGTTGCATAATTCCTTGAATGCGGCATGCAGGAAAAGCTTATTTCACTGAAACTAAACTGCGTCCAAATGTAGGTTGCTAACACTCCTCAGATTAGAGAAGATACGCTCCTTCAGTTTCCCCTCATGCTGAGGAATACACCTATTTGCAGCACCCTTATCTCAGGGTGTTAGGGGGCAAACAGAAATGACAGCTTTGTACTGCAATGTTTACTATGTTTTCCAAATCACATTTCTGGTGGTTGCAGGATTCCTTGAATGGGACATGCTTGAAGGCATTATTTCACTGGAACTAAACTGAAATCAAATGCACGTTGCTTACACTACTGAGATTACACAGGATATTTTTCCTGCAGTT
This sequence comes from Smutsia gigantea, assembly GCA_032199065.1. NCBI lineage: Eukaryota > Metazoa > Chordata > Mammalia > Pholidota > Manidae > Smutsia > Smutsia gigantea. The sequence continues at coordinate 23,224 of JAVSCE010016355.1, forward strand.
TCACCTAATGCTGGAGAAAACACCTAATTGAAGCACACTTTCATCTGTGTGTTAGAGGGTATACAGAAAGAACAGCCTTCTACTGCAATGTTTACTATGTTTCCAGTTAACATTACAGCTGGTTGCATGATTCCTTGACTGGGGCATGCAGGAAAACATTATTTCACTAAAACTAAACTGCTTCCCAACTTAGGTTGCCTTCACTCCTGAGATTAGACAGGATCTTCTCCTTCAATTTCCCGTAATGCTGGAGTAAACACCTATTTGCGGCACACTTATCTCTGGGAGTTAGTGTCCAATTAGAAAGGACAGCTTTCTACTTCATGTTTACTGTGTTTTCCAGATCACATTACAGATGGTTGCATGATTCTTTGAATGGGGCATGCAGGAAGGGGTTATTTTACTGAAGCTAAAGTGAAATCAAATGTACGTTGCTTACACTGCTGAGAGTAGACATGATCTTCTCCTGAAGTTTACCCTAATGCTTCATTAACACCTGTTTGCAGCACACTTATCTCAGCGAGATAGAGTATATACAGAATGGACAGCCTTCTACTGCAATGTTTACTATATTTTCCATATTACACTTTAGGTAGTTGCATGATTCCTTGAATGGATCATGCGCAAAAGCCTTATTTCACTGAAGCTAAACTACGTCCAAACGCAAGTTGCTTACTCTCCTGAAATTAGACATAATTGTCTCCTTCAGTTGCCTCTAATGCTCGTGAAAACACCTGTTTTCAGCACACTAATCTCTGGGAGTTAAAGTGCATACATAAAATAGAGGTTTCTACTGCAATGTTTACTAGGTTTTCCAGATCACATTACAGGTGGTTGCATGATTCCTTGAATGGGGCATGCGGGAATGCCTTATTTCAATGAAGCTTAACTGAAATCAAATGTACCTTGCTTACACTGCTGAGATTAGAAGGGCTATTCTCCTGCAGTTTTCCCTCATGCTGGAGCAAACACCTATTTGCAGCACACTTATCTCAGGGAGTTAGAATGCATACAGAAATGACAGCTTTCTACTGCAATGTTTATTATGTTTTCCATATTACATTGTAGATGGTTGAATGATTACTTGAATGGGGCATCCTGCAAGGCCTTATATTACAGAAACACAACAGAATCCAAAATAAGGTTGCCTTCACTGCTGAGATAAGGCAGGGTCTTCATCTGCAACTCCTGTAATCCTGAAGATGAAACCTATTGGCAGCACACTTTTCTCTTGGTGTAGTGTGCATACAGAATGGACAGTTTTCTACTGTAATGTTTACTATTTTTCCATATCACATTGGAGATGGTGGAATGATTACTTGAATGGGGCATCACACAAGGCGTCATATTACAGAAACTCAACAAAATCCAAAAGTAGGATGCTTACACTACTTAGATTAGACCGGATTTTCTCCTGTAGGTTTCCCTAGTGCTGGAGACAAGACCTATTGGCACACACTTATCTTTGTGATTTAGAGTGGAAACAAAAAGTACAGCTTTCTTTTGTAATGTTTCTATGATTTCCATATCACATATTAGGTGGTTGAGGGATTCCCTGAATGGGGCATTCCGCAATACTTATTTTACAGAAACTAAACTGTATCCAAATGTAGGTTGCTTACAGTGCTGAAATTAGACAGGATATTCTCCTGCAGCTTCCTGTAATGCTGAAGATAAGACGTATTGGGAGCACACTTATTATTGTGAGTTAGAATACATACAGAAAGAACAGCATTCTACTGCAATTTATACGGTTTCCCATATCACATTTTAGGTGGTTGCATGAATACATGATTGGGTCAACCTGCAGGACTTATTTAACTGAAACTCAACTGAATCCAAATGTAGGTTGCTTTTACTGCTGATATATAAAAGATATTCTCCTACTCCTTCCCTCAATGTTGTAGGTAAGACCTATTGGCAGCACACTTATCTCTTCGACTTAGAGTGCATAGAGAAAGGAACACTTTCTACTGCAATGTTTACTATGCTTTGCATATCTCATTGGAGATGGTTGAATGATTACTTGAATGGGTCATCCCAAAGGCCATATTTTACTGAAACTAAACTGAATCCAAATGTGGGTTGCTTTTACTGCTGTGATTGACAGGATCTTCCTCTGCACCTTCCTTTAATGCCCGAGCTAAGACCTATTGGCAGCACACTTAACTCAGCGAGTTACAGTACATACACAAAGGATAGTTTTCTACTGCAATATTTACTGTTTTCCACATCACATTGTAGATGGCTGAATGATTACTTGAATGTTGCATCGCGCAAGGCCTTCTTTTATTTAACTAAAGTGAATCCAAACGTAGATTTATTACACTGCTGAGATTAAACCTGATTTTTTCCTGCAACTTTCCATCATGCTGTAGCTATGACTAATGGCAGCACACTTATCGGTGGGTTTTAGCGTGCATACAGAAAGGACAGTTTCTTCTGCAATGTTTACTAGGTTTTTGATATCTCATTTCAAGTGGTTTCATCTGTACTTGAAGAGGGCATCCCAAAGGCCTTATTTTACAGAAAATAAACTGAACTGAAATGTAGGTGGCGTTTATTCCTGAGATTGACAGGGTATTCTCCTGCACATTCCCCTAATTTTGCAGGTAAGACCTATTGGTAGAACACTTATCTCTGCGAGTTAGAGTGCCTACAGAAAAGAGAACTTTCTACTGCAATGTTTACAATTTTTTCCATATCATATTGGAGATGGTTAAATGATTACTTGAATGGGGCATGCTAAAGGCCTTGTTTTAATTTTCCTAAACTGAATCAATGTATAGGTTTCGTTTACTCCTGAGATTAGACCGAATCTTCTCCTACAGCGTCCCATAATGCTGAAGATATTACCTGTAGGCAGCACACTCATTTCTTTGAGTTAGAATAAACACAGAAAGGACAGCATTCTTTGCAGTATTTACTATGTTTTCCACATCACATTTAATTGTTTGCATGATTACGTGAACAGGGCATCACACAAAGACACATTTTACTAAAACTAAACTGAATCCAAATGAAGGTTGCTTTTACTTCTGAGATTAGACAGGAAATTCACTGGCACCCTCCCCTAAAGCTGCAGCTATTACCTATTTACAGCACACTTATCTCTGGGAGTTAGAATGCATACAGAAAGACAGCTTTCTACAGCATTGTTTACTATGTTTTTCATATATTATTTTAGTTTGTTGCATGATTACTCTAATGCGGCATGTTGAAGGCTTATTTTACTGATACTAAACTGAATCCAAATATAGGTTTCTTTTACTGCTGAGATTAGACCTGCTCTTCTTCTGCAGCCTCTCGAAATGCTGGTGCTAAAACGTATGGGCAGCACAATTATCTCTAGGACGTAGAGTACATTCAGAAAGGACAGCATTCCACTACTATTTTTACTGTGTTTTCCATATCACATGGGAGATGTTTGAATGATTACTTGAATGGGGAATCCAAAAAAGCCTTATATTTCAGAAACTCAACTGAATCCAAAAGTAGGCTTCTTATGCTGATTAAATTAGACCGGATGTTGTTCTGCAGATTTCCCTAATGCTGGAGCTAAGACCTGTTGGCACACACTTATTTCTGTGTGTTAGAGTGCATACAGAAAGGACAGCTTTCTACTGCAATGTTTAATATGTTATCCATATCACATTTAAGGTTGTTGCACGAATACGTGGATGGGGCTGTACGGAAGGACTTATATTTTGGATTCTGTTGACCTGTAATATAAGGCCTTGCGGAATGCCCCATCAAGTAACCGTTCAACCATCACCAATGTTATATGGAAAACATAGTAAACATTGCAGTAGAAAACTGTCCATTCTGTATGCACTCTAACTCCAAGAGGAAAGAGCATTGCCAATAGGATTTATCTTCAGCATTAGGGGAAGGTGCAGATGAGTATCCTGCCTAATCTCAGCAGTGTAAGAACAATGTAAATTGAATTCAAATTTAGGTTGCTTAAAATGCTGAAATTAGACCTAACCTTCCCCTGCACATTCTGCTAAGGCTGGCACTAAGAACTATTGGCTGTACACTAATCTCTGGGAGTTAGAGTGCATACAGAAAAGAGAGCTTAATACTGCAATGTATACTATCATTTCCATATCACATTGGAGATGGATAAATGGTTACTTGAATGGGGAATCCCGGAATGCCTTATATAAGAGCAACTCAACTGAATCGAAAAGTATGTTGCATATGCTGATTAGATTAGACCAGATCCTCTAATGCAAATACCCCTCATGCTGGAGCTAAGACCTGTTGGCACACACTCATCTCTGTGAGTTAGAGTGCATTCAGAAAGGACCCCTTTCTAGTACAATGTTTACTATGTTTTCCACATCACATTTTATGTGATTACATGTTTATATGAATGGGGCATCTCCCAAAGACTTATTTCATTGAAACTAAACTGAATCCAAATGTAAGTTTGTTCCTTACACTGCTGAGATTTGAGTGGGGCTTCCTCTGCAATCTCTGGTAATGCTGGAGCTCAAAACCGTGGGCAGCACCCGTATCTCTGGGAGTTAGAGTGTATTCAGGAAGGACAACTTTATCGTGCAATGTTTACTGTTTTCCATATCACATTTTATTTGGTTGCATGATTGCGAGAATGGGGCATCCCGCAAACCTTATTTTACACAATTCAAATGTAGGTTGCTTATGCTTCTTAAATTAGATAGGATCTTCTCCTGCAGCTGCTCATAATGCTGAAGATAAGACCTAATGGCAGCACACTTACTCCTGTCAGTTAGAGGACATACAGAAAAACAGCATTCTACTGCAATTTATACTAGGTTTCCCATATCTCATTTTAGGTGGTTGCATGAGTCCATGATTGGGGCATCCCGCAAGGACTTATTTTACCGAAACTAAATTGGATCCAAATGTAGGTTGCTTAAACTGCTGATATTAGACCACAACTTCTCCTGCAGATTCCCCTAATGCAGGGGCTAACACCTGTTGACAGCACACTTATGTCTTGGAGTTAGGGAGAATACAGAAATGAAAGGTTTCTACTGCAATGTTTACTGTTTTCCATACAACATTTCAGGTGGTTGTCTGATTACCTGAATTGGGTATCCCGACAAAATTAATTTTACTGAAACTAAACTGAATGCAAATGCAGGTTGCTTTTACTGCTGGGATTGACAGGATATTCTCCTGCAACTTCCCATAATACTGGAGGTTATACCTATTGGCTGCACACTTATATCTGGGAGTTAGCCTGCACACAGATAAAGACCATTCTACTGCAATGTTTACGGTTTTTTCGACATCACATTGGAGATGGTTAAATGATTACTTGAATGGGGCATCACCAAGGTGTTGTTTTACTGAAAATAAGCTGTATCCAAATGTAGGTTGCTTTTACTGCTGAGCTTGACAGGACCTTCTAATGCACCTTCCACCAATGCTGGAGATAAGACCGAATGGCAGTACATTAATTTCTGGGATTTAGAGAACCTCCAAAAAAGACAGATTTCTTTTGCAATGTTTACTGTGTTTTGCATATCTCAATGGAGATGGTTGAATGATTACTTGAATTTGTAATCCCGGAGGCCATATTTTACTGAAAATAAACTGAATCCAAATGTAGGTTGCTTTTACTGCTGATATTGAAAGAATATTCTTCTGCAACTTCCCCAAATGCAGGAGGTAAGACCTATTGGCAGAACACTTATCTCTGCGAGTTAGAGTGCATACAGAAAGAACACTTTTCTACTGGAATGTTTACTATGTTTTGCATATCTCATTGGAGATGGTTGAGTGATTACTTGAATGGGTCATCCCAAAGGCCATATTTTACTGAAACTAAACTGAATCCAAATGTAGGTAGCTTCTACTGCTGTGATTGACAAGATCTTCTCCTGCACCTTCCACTAATGCCCTAGCTAAGACCTATTGTCAACACACCTATCTCTGGGAGTTAGAGTGCATACAGAAAGGATAGTTATCCCCTGCAATATTGGCTATGTTTTCCACATCACATTTTAGATGCTTGAATGATTACTTGAATTGTGCACCACGCAAGGTCTTATTTTATTAAACTAAAGTGAATCCAAATGTAGGTTACTTACACTGCTGAGAATAGACCTGATTTTCTCCTGCACCCTTCTATAATGCTGTAGATATGAATAACGGCAGCACACTTATCTGTGGTAGTTAGCATGCATACATAAAGGACAGCTTTCTACTGCAATGTTTACAAGGTTTTCGATATCTCATTTTACGTGGTTTCATGTTTACTTGAATAGGCGTCCCGAAGGCCTCATTTTACAGAAACTAAAATGATTCAAAATGTAGGTTGCTTTTACTGCTGAGATTGACACGGTATTCTCCTGCACCTTCCCCTAAAGGTGGAGGTAAGACCTATTGGTAGCACACTTATCTCTGTGATTTACAGTACATAGAGAAAGGAGACGTTTCTACTGCAAAGTTAACAATTTTTTTCCATATCATATTGGAGATGGTTAAATGATTACAGGAATGGTGCATGCAAAAGGCCTTATTTTACTGAAACTAAACTGAACCCAAATGTAGGTTGCTTTTCCTCATGAAATTAGTCCGAATCTTCTCCTGCAGCATCCCATAATGCTGAAGATATGACCTACAGGTAGCACACTTATTTCTGTGAGTTAGAGTAAATAGAGAAAGGACAGCATTCTTTGCAATATTTACTATGTTTACCATATCACATTTAATTCTTGCATGATTACGTGAATAGGGCATTCCACAAGGACTTATTTTACTGAAACTAAAATGAATAAAAACATCGGTTGCTTACACTGCTGAGATTCGACCGAGTCTTCTCTTGCAGGTTGTCCTAATGCTGAAAATAAGACCTATTGGCAGCACACTTATTTCTGTTATTTAGAGTAAATAAGGAAAGGACAGCATTCTATTGCAATATTTAGTATGTTTTCCACATCACATTGGAAATGGTTGAATGATTACTTGAATGGTGCATCATGCACGGCCCTATTTTACTTCACCTTAGGTGAATCCAAATGTAGGTTACTTATACTGCTGATATTAGACCAGATTTTCTCCTGCACCTTTCCCTAAAGCTGGAGGTCTGACGTAATGGCAGCACACTTAATCTGGGACTAGAGTGCATACCGAAAGGACAGCTTTATACTGCAATATTTACTATTTTTTCCATATCGTATTTTAGATGGTTAATGGTTAAATGATTACTTGAATGGGGCATGCTGAAGGCTTTACTTTAATGAAACTAAACTAAAGCCATGTGTAGGTTCCTTTTACTGTTGAGATTAGACAGGATCTTCTCCTGCACCTTACCCTAATACTGCAGCTAAGACCTATTCGCAGCACACCTATCCTGGGACTTACAGTGCATATACGAAGGACAGCTTTTTACTGCAATATTTACTATGTTTTCTATATCACATTTAACTGGATGGATGATTACGTGAATAGGGCATCCAGCAAGGGCTTATTTTATTGAAATTAAACTGAATAAAAATATAAGTTGCTTCACTGTTGATTAGACCGAATCTTCTCCTACAGGTTCCCCTAATGTTGAAGATAAGACCTATTGGAACACACTTATCTCTGTGAGCTAGAGTGCATACAGAAAGGACAGCTTTGTACTGCAATGTTTACAATGTTTACCAGATCACATTTAGGTGGTTGCACGATTCCTTGAACGGGGCATGCAGGAAGGCCTTATTTCACTGAAACTAAATGGAATCCAAAGGCAGTTTGCTTCCATGCTGAGATGAGGCAGTTTTGCTTCTTCAGTTTCCCTTAATGCTGGAGCAAAGATGTATTTGCAGCACACTTATCTCAGGGAGTCAGAATACATGGTGAAAAGACAGCTTTCTTCAGCAATGTTTACTATGTTTTCCAAATCACATTTAGGTGGTTGAATGATTACTTGATGGGGCATCCCGCAAGGCCTTATATTACAGAAACTCAACTGAAACCAAAAGTAGGTTGCTAATGGAAGCTTAAATTATACCTGATCTTCTCCTGCAGCTTCCTCTAAAGCTGGATCTATGACCTATTGGCACACTTATCTTTGTGAATTAGAGTGCATACAGA
>JAVSCE010016356.1:0-58948 GCA_032199065.1 Smutsia gigantea
GGAAATATAAATATATTGACCTGAATTAAAAATAAGAGCTACCGTCATTGAAATACATCATTATATTAAATTTCTCTTGTCAAGTCACATTACCACAGATTCAGTGGCTTAACACAATGCATAGTACCTTTGTGGGGCAGAAGCCCAGGCATGGTTTAGCTAAGTGCTCTGTTCAGGGCTAGGGTCAAAAATTGTGTTAATTCTCTCTCAAAATTCGGTTAACATTTTAAGTAATAAATAAAAAGGGAAAATATTTTTTCTCTCATATTTATGGTTACTCTTAACAGGCACTGATTCTTCTCTCATGTCTCTTATGTCTAGATCTCCCTGCATCAAGGGCACTGTCAGCAACTGATGCCAACGATCCAATTTGGAGGGTAGAGTATTACAAGGTAGATGAATCCAACAGTTTTCTGCTGATTATTCAAACATTACATGTGGCAGCACAACTTTCTTCTTTGAACTTAGAGTGATGTGAGAATTAATATGGCTCTCATCCATGTATGATTTCTGTGACACTGGACAGACAACTACATGCTTCCTATTGGCTGTAGGGTCTGTGCCTCCTCCCTCGGAATCTGAGTGGGTTTATGACATTGACCAGCAGAACACGGAAGCTATGACATTGCTAGTGTCCAGTCCCAAGACTTAAAAGAATGGCAACTTTTACTTCCTAAGTATTGAAATCCAGCCTCCATTCTCTGAGGAAGTTTATTCTAGTTTAGAGGTCCTTGAGTTTCTCAGCTGTGCTCTGAGCTGACAGACATGTGAGTAAGTTCAGCCTCAGTGAACCTCCCCAGCTGATGCCACAGGGAACATGAATAAAGTGTCAAATGAAGTTCTTGAATTTGTGACCCACAATATGAAAAGCAGAATAAAACTGTTGTTGTAAACCACAAAGTTTTAGTGTAGTTTTTAATAAAGCAATAATAATCAAAACAATTGATGATCCAGAATTTTCTAAATAAAATGGAGGACATTCACTTACAAAGGAAGGGTCTATGAAAAGGAGACAAAAAATCAAACTAGAAAACTATTCGGGGCTGAAGACCATTCACTACTCTCAAAAAGACCTGAAACCTTCTGTACAGCAAGGGATACCATCAGCAGAACAAAAAGACATCCTACAGTATGGGAGAATATATTCATAAATGGCATATCCGATAAGGGGTTGACATCCAAATTATATAAAGAGCTCATGCATCTCAACAAACAAAAGCAAATAAGCCAATTAAAAAATGAGCAGGGGAGCTAAACAGACACTTCTCCAAAGAAGAAATTCAGATGGCCAACAGGCACATGAAAAGATGCTCCACATCACTAATCATCAGAGAAATGCAAATTAAAACCACAATGAGATATCACCTCACACCAGTAAGGATGGCTGCCATCCAAAAGACAAACAACAACAAATGTTGGCGAGGATGTGGAGAAAGGGGAACCCTCCTACACTGCTGGTGGGAATGTAAATTAGTTTAACCATTGTGGAAAGCAGTATGGAGGTTCCTCAAAAAATGCAAAATAGAAATACCATTTGACCTAGGAATTCCACACCTAGGAATTTACCCTAAGAATCCAGAAGCCAGTTTGAAAAAGATATGCGCACCCCTATGTTTATCCCAGCACTATTTACAATAGCCAAGAAATGGAAGCAACCTAAGTGTCCATCAGTAGATGAATGGATAAAGAAGAGGTGGTATATATACACAATGGAATATTATTCAGCCATAAGAAGAAAACAAATTCTACCATTTGCAACAACATGGATGGAGCTGGAGGGTATTATGCTCAGTGAAATAAGCCAGGCAGAGAAAGACAAGTACCAAATGATTTCACTCATATGTGGAGTATAAAAACAAAGAAAAAACTGAAGGAAGAAAACAGGAGCAGATTCACAGAACCCAGGAATGGACTAACAGTTAACAAAGGGAAAGGGATTGGGGAAGATGGGTGGGAAGGGAGGGATAAGGGGGAAAAAGGGCTATTACAATTAGCAAACATAATGTAGCGGGGGTGGAGGTGGGGTAGGGGGATATGGGGAAGGCAGTATAACACAGAGAAGACAAGTAGTGATTCTATAACATCCTTCTACACTGATAGACAGTGACTGCAATGGGGGTATGTGGTGGGGGCTTGATAATAGGGGGAGTCTAGTAACCATAACATTGCTCATGTAATTGTATATTAATAACAGCAAAATAAAAAAATATATATATATAAAAAAACTGAAAATATTTCATTGTACATACTATGAAATATCAATACATAATATATAATAATAATTGATAAAAATAAGCAATAGTGGTTAAAATTTTTTACTATATTGACAGAAACAATTTTAGAATATTTAATCCTAGATTATAAGAAAATACATATGATCTAAGTCTCATTCCTTTAAGTATACTAAAATTAGAGAAAAAATAAATAATGCACTGTAGCAAAAACCACTACTATGTGCATTGTTCAGATGATTTTTAATAGGATGACAAAATAATCAAATTATCTTTATGAAAGTATAGAAGGTAATTTCAGCAAATCCTCATATATTCCAATGGAGAACCTTTTAGAAAACAGGTATTTATTATCAAAAAGAAATATATTACATGAACAGCAGATATGTGTAAAGGTCAGCCATTACTTAGTTACACTGGTCCTTTAATTTTGAGAATAACAACAGGTATATAAAAAAGACCATCTTTTCCCATTATTCCAAAGAGCACATAAATTTCTTTAACACCTCTATCCTAAATAGTCAATTTCCTCTTGCTGGCTATGAGCAGTGACACACCAGGTTCTTCCATTTTTCTCAAATACATTTTTCTAGCAACTACATGTTGCCAAAATATTTTAATTTTTTTTTGTAATTGTATTTACACTAACTGTCACATATTTGTATATCTCCTGATTGTATACTTTAAAGACCAGTTTCAATGAATATAGAAATTCCTATGCATAACGCTACAGCATATCCCTTGCACCATCCACATGTTGTCTCTAATAAAACTTAATTTGTATACAGTTTCTGCTTTGGTTACTCATTTGACTTTCCTGATAAATGTACAATTTTTTTGCTTTTGCTTTTGCTTTGGAAGTTGGTATCTTTACCAAAATCATATAGTATATAGCACAAATAACTAACTTTATAAAACAATTCTCAAAATCTCCTTTGATCACTTTGAAGCCAGTACTGAATCCTTGCAATGATCACAGCATTGGTCCATATGTTTTAGGACTGTCATTTTAGAAGATTTTCACTGCATAAGGCAAAGACTTTAAAGAATGTTTTTTCAGTGTAGAGGCCAAATTGGACATGTAAAGTACTGGTCAAACTTGCACAGTGATTATACAGCAACAAAGAGAGGTATATTGGTGATTCTAAGGGTAATTTTAAAAGGTAGAACTTTATTTATAATGTCTAGAAAAATGTTACTTCATACTGAATGTAATTTATGAGAAAGAAGAGAAACCAAGAAGAATTATACAGAATAATTTTAAGTGTATGCAATAATAGCAAAATAATCTGTTTTTTGATGCTCACTGAAACTTAATCAAAGTAAGAAAAATGCTTATATTTGCCTAAAGATTTACAGTGAATTACTGTCATTTTTCTCACCAGTTTTTTTTCTATTAAAAGGTTATGTTTTTTAGATTAAATTCAGGATGAATACAAAGCACGCAGAAACCAGATATTCCTGAGGATTATCAAACCCCAAATATGATCTAAAACTGCATTTTGAATAGCAGCTTTAACTTGTGCAAGATTCAGATCTCTGATTTGGAAATCTCTTTGGTTCAGCCTGAAGGTAGTTGTTATAAAAATCTAGATGTGAAAAATGCATTACAGTTCTTTTGGCAGGTATTCTCTTTAAAAACTCCTATATCCATAATTCACAAGAAATACACTACTGCCTCATGAGTAGTTAAAAAAATGAATAATATTCTTTGCTAAAATATCTATTTATATTGGAATATAGGAAATGTAATTTCTAAAAATCAAATCGGGAGATATTTGAATATAATTAAACCTGTCTCAGTTCAGGCTTTAAGTAAAACTGAAAATGATGGCTTAAGAGAATGTCTTAAAATATTTTTTGATATACACAACTCATACTTGATGTGAAAAAAGGTAAAAGTACTTACAACTTTCATATCAATTTCAATATTAAATCAGAACTATATTCCAAAGAACAGATTAGGAACCAAATGTATTATTACAGTAATGAGGAAGACATATGGGATGCTATGATCAAAACTAAACAATATGTCCATTATTGCTTGATGCAATACTGAGTATATGAGTGTTCAATAAATTTCTGTCCCATGAGTTAATCCATCAAATTAAACTACTTGCAATTGCAATCCAAGAATTTCAGAATGGAAGTGCTATTTTAAATAAGCATATAACTAATGCAAATTATTACAGATTTAAGAAAAAAGTATATGGGCTGTATAGATAAATAACATTTTAACATCAAATATGATGAGGTAATACATTTTTCAGATAGTTTCTAACCTGTCAGTTTATATAAACATCTATGAGCTACACATTCATTTATTCATTAGGTCGATTAGCATAATGTTGCCAATCATAAGACAAATATCTATTGAATACATAAGATGACTGATACATTGGTCAGAACTTGTATTAAAGAATCAAATAAATTAATATATCTGTATATGATGAACTATATAATTACTTACTTTGTGTTTTATTTTGGACATTGTTGTGAACCAAAAGCTGATAACTACGAAGAACATGGAATATAAACAAAAATACATGCAACAAAGACTGTGGCTGCAAATAAGTCACAGGGATGTAAAGTACAGCACAGGGAATATAGTCAATAATACTGTAATAACTTTGTATGGTGACACATGGTAATTATACTTCTATGTCAAATATCACTATTGTACACCTGAAGCTAATACAATATTTTATGTCAACTATACTTCAATAAAAAACTCAAAACTTCATTACCCACAACAAAAATAATAACCACAAAAGAAATGACATTGACCTCTTCTTTGATCAAGGAATATGAATTTGTCAGTCCCTTTCATCAACCCAAAATTAAGTAGACACTGGGAAGATGGGATAGTATACGCAACAACATGGAGAAGTTAAAAGCATTGTATCCTCACTGTTCTGAAACTATCCTGATAGGGCAAGGGATGAGAACATGCTTGGAAAAGTTTCAGGAACTTATTTGCATATTTTAAGAGCCTATTATGAATTAGAATCTTTGGGTATTTCATATGATAGCTCATTTAATTTCATCTTTATAAAACTTTATTCTGAGATTGGTGGACTTAAAAATCTTTCACAAAGTAGAAAAAATAAATTCACAGACATTTGTGACTTGATCATTTCTCAAATAAGCTTTAATTGTGGTTCTAGAAAGAACACTTGCTCTTTCTACAATTCCATTTATTAAATGGAGATGGTCTGTAAATCTTAGGTCTGAATACAAAATATCTTGCTTGTCAGGCTGAGGAACTATTTTTTGTTTAATTTAAAAAAGAACATGATATGAAAAGATAAAACCATAATAGTGTTATGAACAAACTGTATTTTAAAAGACAAGTCTTAGAGGACAAATTGGGAGTTGGGGTATAACTTACTTGAATTCAAAGGAAAAAGACATATAGTGAAAGAAATTACTTGAGAGATGATATACCTTGAAAAATGCCAAAGGCAATAATGTTGGCAAGAAAGCAGTAGCTTTAGATAATAAAGAGGGAAAACAAAAGGACTTTTCTTCTTGTATATACCTACCTGAAGATGTTAAAAATAAAACTAAAGGATAAAATTCAGATTTTCAGAATTAGAATTAGTCAATAAATAATATAATAAAAACAAGGGAAACCTAGAGGGGAATAATTGATTATAATTCTGAGAAATTACACACAAGTCGAATGATTCAGGAGGCATATGAATATAAAGCCTGGATTTTAAGAGTGGTTCAAGCTAGAAATATGTATGTTTATGCCTTAGAATTTATATTATAGTTGAGTCTGTATCAAGTATAAGCAGAATGAGAAGGAAAATAAGCCATAGAAAAAGAAATTGGGAGATATAATAGATATAGATAGATAGATAGATGATAGATAGATAGATAGATAGATAGATAGATAGATGATAGATAGATAGATAGATAGATAGATAGATGATAGATAGATAGATAGATAGAAAGATAGATAGATGATAGATAGATAGATAGATAGATAGATAGATAGATAGATAGATAGATAAATTTAGGGGCAGGAAGGGGAGCCAAAAATGAAAATGCCTAGTGTTTGTCATTATGTGGATCTACCAGAATTGTCATATACTACAAACAGTACTGTAAAATTGGTACAGTCACCTTGGAAAATTGTTGGATAATAGATACCAACACTGAATATATGCACTCCATATAATCCAGTAGTTCCTGTCCTTAACTGATAATCTACAGAAGAGTGTTTAAATATTCAACAGAAGTGTGCACAAGAATGTGGACAGTAATTCTAACAAAACAGTCAAGAACTGTTAAATATCCAAATACCCATCAACTTTAAAATGGACCAATAAACTACAATATATTCACACAAAGTTATATAGAGCAGTGAGAATGAATGATTTAATCTAATAGAACAATATGGATAGATCTCCCAAACATAATGCCATGTGAAAGAAACCAGATCCAAGTGGTTAATGATAGATGATTTTTTTATACAAACTATAAAACCAGGTAAGACTATTTCATGATGTTGTAAGTGAGTGATGATGCCCCTGAGGGCATGTTTAGTTGTGGAGACAGAGTAGGAGGAGAGCAATGTGGTGCTAGCAGTTCTCAGTTTATTGATCTAGGTCCTGGCTGCGCTGGGGTGTTCAGTTTGGGTAAATTTAGTGAGCTGAACATTAATTCATTACATGTGTAATTTTCTGTTAGTGTCAGTACAAAGGTTTAAAAATGATAAGATGAGAAATGCTATATCCAATCACAGACAAAGCTTTGAGCCCAGCTTTCCGAGTTCACATTCTTTCCTCAATTCTGTGACTTATAACTACAAAACTATGAAGCTACCTAAAGAAAGGAATGAAGAAGAAAAAAAATGACTGCATACTAAAGCAGAGGAGGGCATCTATTGTCTTCAGATAAATTCACATGTGTACTTTGTGTGTTGACACTTGACAGGAACTTAGAGAAAGTTGTCACACACTCTACGGTGCTATGTAGATAAGCACCTGAGATAAATACTAAATGTAAACTTAAATTAGATTTCAGTCAATGAGGTTTATGTCATAACATATACTTCTATAGGAGACTCAAAGTATATAAAAACAAAAAATTACAATAGTTTCCTGAAGATGACAGTAATATAATAAAAGCATTTTTTATTTACTCCATCCATTAAAAAATTCTACTCCATAATGTAAAAAATTATTTTTGGTGTAAAATGATAGTATGATGATACCTTAGATCCTAGGCATATTTACTTTTCTAAGACTATATATTATCAGATAATAAAAGGCTGATTTTGCCATCTATACAACTGATAATAATCTTTGTTATTAAGTTGATTATGTAGATATTTAAATAAAAGAAAAAATGATAAGGAAAGGCATTTTGACATACAAATGCATGTTGCAGAAGCTAGATACAGCATGTATCTTGGTGTACTCAATTGGAAACACCTATTCTCAACCTACTCAACAAACCAGCATAAGATTTTTCCACCACTTGCTACTGTAAAACCATTTATCTGAAGAAACAGTTTTCAGTTCAAATGGAATAAATATAGAAGCAGGCAGGAATAATCTATAAACCTGAACTCTTTCCTGTACCTCCTCCTTTCTCTAAATGCTGCCAAGAAAAAAATACATGGCTGTTTAATTTTAACGAACCCACAAGAATTACCAACACTTGCACCTCTCCCCCAACCTAAATACCCAAAACCAAAAGGTGTCCTCCCCTAATTCTTGTCAGTACTGTAAATAAGATTTGCCTTTTTCTTTATTAATATTTGTCTATGTCTTTCTTGCCTTTTTCATAGATACCCTGATTTCTGCCAGCCTATCTTAACACATTGTATTTATTTCCATTTTTATTATTACTTTTCTTTCTGACAATGAATTATAAATCCTAAGCCTAAGGGTCTTACACAACATAAATCTTAAAATAGCTAGATAATAGAAAGGGGACAATAAAGTGATCTACATGTATTTTTCTTAACTTTAGCTTTGAAATAAGCTCTGTTCTACTAACACGGGATTGCCACACGATATATTCATTTTGTAAAGATGGGCATTCTTTCAAATATAAGTCCATGTAAGTCAAGGAACAACTGTAAGAGAATGAATGTCTTTGTATCTGAGTTTGTATGTATGTAATATAATAAAAGATAATGGCTTTTTCAATCTAGACTCATTAACCTGAATTTGGTTTTATCAACTATTAGAGAATCAGCCTTTAATTTGAACCGGACCTTTAAAGTACAGGATTTGTGACTATAGCCTGCTATAGATTCCCAACAATCTCCAAAGAGTTAAAAAATGAAAAATACCTAAAAAAGATTCAAAAGGTTTGAAATTTATATACCTCAAATAGTACAATAGATTAACAAGGATTTTATATATAATAGAATATATTATATATATGTAATCACATAAGTTTCTATTACTATTTAATATATAATACTCATGATTACTGAAGCTTTATAATATAATATGTCTGAATATCTCAAAAGAGAATCCTCAATATTATAGTCTTCCCTATACTTGGTTCTTACAACTCAAAATTTGTTAGAAGATTCTTGCTGATTTCCACAAAAAATTTTTGGGTGTTGGTTTGGATTCAATGAATCTATTAAATAATTTGATAGCACCTGGTATGTTTTACAATATTTAGTGTTAAATTCATGAATATGCTACATAATGCATTAATTTTATTCCTTAATGTATTTCATAGAATTTTGTATCTCCCACAAAACTATTGTACATCACTGTTTAAAAAGTTATATAGATATTTCATATTTTATCCTAAATTATATTAATCTAAAGTATTATTAGTTTCTAGAATATCAATATGAAACTAAATTTTGTATAGTAATTTCATACCCAGTGACTCTGCCATACTCTTCTCAATTCTAATCATTTATATGTAGATATTTATAAATTTTCGAAGTATATAATCACATTGAGAAGGTTTTAAATACACATATATTTAAATATATATTTAATTATACCATTTACTCTATGAATTATGTATAACTTATAAAATGATTATAAATAAGTATAAATTCAAATATGTAAATTATATTTTAGGATAAAATATAAATGAAATCATAAAATGGTTATAATAAAAATATATACATTTAAATATATAATTATAAAATAATTCAATTTTTTAAAGTAGCGTATTTCAGGGTTTTTATTTCTTCTTGAGGTAGCGACAGTAATTTTTATTTTTCTAGATTTTTTTACTAACTCATGTAAGCTTCCAAAATTATTGGGTTTATTATTTATTATTTGTTGCTGAGCATCTATAATCCTGTCCCATTTTTATTAATCTTTTATGTTTCTTCTCTATATTTTTCTTAATCTTGCCAGACAATTGTCTGTTACTATGCCTTAAGTTCACTGAGACTTTCTTTTATATTGTTTAAATTTCTCATATGTCTACATCAGAGATTCTATTATTCAGATTCCACTTCTTTACTCATTATATTCATGTTTGCCTTTAAAAAGTTGATCTTAATCTATCATGTATATCATTTTTGAACCTGAATTTATTTTTTTCCTGTTATTTCATTTATTTCTTCGAATGTCTAGTATTTTGTTTCTATTGGTAATTTGACACTTTGTATTTTGTAGGGTTAAATAAATACATTTTTTATTTTCTGCATTCCAAGAATATTATTATTGCTTGGGAAAGTTAACTCACTTACAGATAATTCTTGAACTTTTTAAGGCATCTATTAAAAATTTTTTTGGTATGTCTAGCCTTTTCTTGAGAGTAATTTAACACCTGCTACACATCCTTGTCTTTTCCGTGGCTCTACTGAATACACAACACATTGAGCCACTGATACCAGGGTTCTTGTTCACAGAGTCGAAGAATGAACTTTGCAAATATTCATGGTAGGCAAGCAAGCAAGAGTCTTTTTATTGATAGAGAGAACAAAGATACAGAACTGCCAGGCATATAGTGGGAGGGGAAAGACTGCCCTTTATGGGCTCAGGTCTAGGGGTTTTATGCCTGTTGCATCCATGAGAGAGAGAAGCTATTTGTTTTCTATAGGTTCCCATCATAATGCCAGCTATATTTTATCCAACCATACTAAAGGGCATTTCTATTTTTAACTAGTGTGCCTTAGTCAAGCTACCTGAGATGACTTCAGTCAGTGAAATGGTTCTTTATCATGGAGGTTCTATACATTGTTGAATTGTTTCAACTGCAAGTCTCCTGCTTTTCACATTCCTAAGATCCTTAGTAAGCATCTTGTTTGTCCTTCCCAGGGCCCTTATCTTGCTCTGACTGGACAGGGGCTGCCCCCTTTTCCTTCCCTGTCTCACTGTATTTCTGTATTTGGGTAGTGGAAATCATATGTCTCTCAGTTCTGAGTAGTTTCTGAAATTTGTTCATCAACCTTTTCTCTTTTCTCCATATGTGTGTGAATAT
Organism: Smutsia gigantea; assembly: GCA_032199065.1. Lineage (NCBI taxonomy): Eukaryota > Metazoa > Chordata > Mammalia > Pholidota > Manidae > Smutsia > Smutsia gigantea. The sequence goes on from JAVSCE010016356.1 coordinate 10,665, forward strand.
TGCATCCAGCACAGCCTAACAGGAATGCCATGGATATATTTTTAAATTTTTTCTTGGCATATCTCCTGTTTTGTAGTATTTTGCTCCTAAAATCATAGTCATCCCAGCTGTCCAGAACTCTGATTTCTTGTCCCTTAACTCACCAGCCATTGTACTTTGCTTGGGTTACTCATCTTTACACCATGTGTGGAAAGCCTCTTCATGGACACTCTTGAGGTTTTATTAGGGCTTACCTCATTTGTTTTCCTTCATTCAGGGATTACACTCATGTGCTGTCTGCTTCCCAATATCCAAAACATTTTTCTTGTATATTTTCAGTTTCCTTCATGTTTAAAATGAAATGAAAATCTGGTACCACTCACTCCAACAAGGCTGGAAGTTCAAGTTTATATTTGCCAGATTGGCTGTTTTTGAAAATCTGCTATGTCACTTTTTATAATTGCAAGTATTTAAAAAAATGTTTTCTTTAAACAGGTTAAACAGATTATTTTAAAAACAATATCATATAAATCTTTTATCTGTACATTATATATGCCTGGTAAATGTAGATTTTATTGATCCTCACTTGTGTTCAGCATTTATTTCCTTGTATGTTCTGTAATATTTCACAGCTTACTGGCTATTTTCCTTATGTGATAATTACAGTGTTCTCTTAAGTTAAGGGAAGTTGCCTCTTCCCTCCAGATAACTTTTCATTCCTTTCTGCTACAATAGGCTGGAGAATGTCTCAAACCAAATTAAAGATTTAAAAGTCTCTGACTCACCCAGGCTGAGCATACTCATTATGAATAGACAATAGAAGGTCAACTCTGTGACCATAATCTCCCCAAGATATTTTTTTCATTTTCTCTTCTTTTCCACTTTGTGCCAAGAAAGCCCTCCCTGCAGTTATTAGCACTTACTTGCTTTTACTTTAAGATTAATTAGTTCTCCACCTAAAGACAAGGAAAGTGGCCAGACTCTGGGCTGTGATCTGTGTCTTCTTGGTCTGCCTCAACCAGGGAACTAAAGTAGAGGTGACTGGAGTTTGAGTATATGTCATGAGCACACTTAATGAGTAGTTTTTCCTCTTCTTCCTCTTACTGCAAGTTTTTATATAAAAATTGACCAGGGAGTATCTGTCTCTTTTAGATTATTAATGATTTGAAGCATCTATTAATACATCTTTTTTTTCTTTGACCCCAGCAACTGAAATTGACATAATACCTCACAAATATTAAGGATTTCATAATTTAATTGAAAAATCTATTCTAAAGAAATTAAGGTACTTTCTAATGTCAGCTTAGTTCATTCTTGAGCATGATGCAAATTGAGTGAATATGCACATGTACTAATTTTGACTACTTAAGGTAAAAGATATTAATGTTCTATCAGTTGCTTTCTCAATATATGAGGCATAGAATTATTTGAAATTAGATAAACATAATTTAATATTTTATAACGGCCTAATAATAATCAGTAACCAAATGATACTATTTAGCATTTTGAAATTGATTCAGTTTATTGAGAGTGTAAATGGGTATTCATATCTGAAACTATCTGAATTTAAAATGCTAATAACAGGATACAAGGTCCAAAGGAAAAGTAACTTGGTTTTGTGTATAATGATGTACTGAAATTACTTAGGTTATTGATTATGTAGAATATGTCTTAATTGCTCATACACATTTGAATAAATTATTCCTTTATTAGATTCAAATATATGGCAATGTACTGCATCACCAGCACAGATTTCCACTCTCAGGATGAAACCTGAATTATAAGATTATCACACAATCCATATTGCATTAGAAAATTTTCCTATCAGAAATATTTATTTTGAGCCTAAGGTGCTTCTTCTTGTACTTCTCTAAATCCGCTATAAGCCAAATCGTTATAATTAAAACAATTTTTAGTTCTCTAATATTGAAATTAATCCACAATCAACATGCACTGAACAGATGTTATTTTTGGCATCACAAGAGGAATAGTTTTTTTTTTAATAAGTTTATTTTGATATCATTAATCTACAATTAAATGAGTAATATTATGGTGATTATACTACCCCTTCATCATGTTCCCACCCCAAACCCCATTACAGTCACTGTCCATCAGCGTAGTGAGATGCCATAGAGTCACTACTTGTCCTCTCTGGGTTGTACAGCCCTCCCCGTGCCACCCCAACATTACATCTGCTAATCGTAATGTCCTTTCTTACCCCTTGCCCCACCCTCCCCACCCATCCTCCCCAGTCCTTTTCCCTTTGGTAACTATTAGTCCATTCTTGGGTTCTGTGAGTCTGCTGCTGTTTTGTTCCTTCAGTTTTTTTTTTTTCCCTTAGTTCTTATACTCCACATATGAGTGAAATCATTTGGTACTCGTCTTTTTCAGCTTGGCTTATTTCACAGAGCATAATACCCTCTAGCTACATCCATGTTGTTGCAAATGGTAGGATTTGTTTTCTTCTTATGGCTGAATAATATTCCATTGTGCATATGTACCACCTCTTCTTTATCCATTCATCTACTGATGGACACTTAGGTTGCTTACATTTCTTGGCTATTGCAAATAGTGCTGCGATAAACATAGGCGTGCATCTGTCTTTTTCAAACTGCGCTGCTGCATTCTTAGGGTAAATTCCTAGGAGTGGAATTCCTGGGTCAAATGGTATTTCTATTTTGAGTTTTTTGAGGAACCTCCATACTGCTTTCCACAATGGTTGAACTAATTTGCAGTCCCACCAGCAGTGTAGGAGGGTTCCCTTTTCTCCACATCCTCACCAACATTTGTTGTTGTTTGTGTTTTGGATGTTGGCCATCCTCACTGGTGTGAGGTGATATGTCATTGAGGTTTTAATCTGCATTTCTCTGATGATTAGCGATGTGGAGCATCTTTTCATGTGCCTGTTGGCCATATGAAATTCTTCTTCAGAGAAGTGTCTGTTCATGCCTCTGCCCATTTCTTAATTGGATTATTTGCTTTTTGGTTGTTAAGTTGTGTGAGTTCTTTATAAATTTTGGATGTCAACTCCTTATCGGATATGTCATTTATGAATATATTCTCCCATACTGTAGGATGTCTTTTTGTTCTACTGATGGTGTCCTTTGCTGCACAGAAGCTTTTCAGCTTGATATGGTCCCACTTGTTCATTTTGGCTTTTGTTTCCCTTGCCCGGGGAGATATGTTCATGAAGAAGTCACTCATGTTTATGTCCAAGAGATTTTTGCCTATGTTATTTTCTAAGAGTTTTATAGTTTCATGACTTACATTCAGGTCTTTGATGCACCTTGAGTTTACCTTTGTGTATGGGGTTAGACAGTAGTCCAATTTCATTCTCTTACATGTAGCTGTTCAGTTTTTCCAACACCAGCTGCTGAAGAGGCCATCATCTCCCCAATGTATATCCAAGGCTCCCTTATCAAATATTAATTGACTGTATGTGTTTGGGTTAATGTTTGGATTTTCTATTCTATTCCACGGATCAGTGGGTCTGTTTTTGTGCCAATACCAAATTGTCTTGATTACTGTGGCTTTGTAGTAGAGCTTGAAGTCAGGGAGTGAAATTCCCCCTGTTTTATTTCTACTTCTCAGGATTGCATTGGCTATTTGGGGTCTTTTGTGGTGCCATATGAATTTTGGAATTATTTGTTCGAGTTCATTGAAGAAAGCTGTTGGTAGTTTGATAGGGATTGCATTGAATCTGGAGATTGCTTTGGGTAGTATAGCCATTTTGACAATATTTATTCTTCCTAGCCAAGAGCATGGGATGCATTTCCATTTGTTAGTGTCCTCTTTAATTTCTCTTAGGAGTGTCTTGTAGTTTTCAGAGTACAGGTCTTTCACTTCCTTCGTTAGGTTTATTCCTAGGTATTTTATTCTTTTTGATGCAATTGTGAATGGAATTGTTTTTCTGATTTCTCTTTCTGTTAGTTTATCATTAGTGTATAGGAAAGCAACAGATTTCTGTGTGTTAATTTTTTATCCTGCAACTTTTCTGAATTCAGATATTAGTTTTAGTAGTTTTGGAGTGGAGTCTTTAGGGTTTTTTATGTACAATATCATGTCATCTGTAAATAGTGACAATTTGACTTCTTCTTTACCAATCTGGATGCCTTGTATGTCTTTGTTTTGTCTGATTGCTGTGGCTAGGACCTCCAGTACTATGTTGAATAACAGTGGAGAGAGTGGGCATCCTGGTCTTGTTCCCGATCTTAGATGAAAAGCTTTCAGCTTCTCACCATTAAGTATGATGTTAGCTGTGGGTTTGTCATATATGGCCTTTATGATGTTGAGCTACTTGCCCTCTATACCCATTTTCTTGAGAGTTTTAATCAGGAATGGATGCTGAATTTTGTCAAATGCTTTTTCAGCATCTATGTAGATGATCATGTGGTTTTTGTTCTTCTTTTTATTGATGTGGTGGATGATGTTGATGGATTTTCAAATGTTGTACCATCCTTGCATCCCTGGGATGAATCCCACTTCTTCATGGTGTATGATTCTCTTGATTTATTTTTGAATTCGGTTTGCTAATATTTTGTTGAGTATTTTTGCATCCACGTTCATCACGGATATTGGTCTATAGTTTTCTTTTTTGGTGATGTCTTTGCCTGGTTTTGGTATTAGAGTAATGCTGGCTTCATAGAATGAGTTTGGAAGTATTCCCTCCTCTTCAATTTTTTGGAAAACTTTAAGGAGAATGGGTGTTATTTCTTCTCTATATGTCTAGTAGAATTCAGAGGTGAATCCATCTGGTCCGGGGGTTTAGTTCTAGGGTAGTTTTTTGATTACCAATTCAATTTCGTTGCTGGTGATTGGTCTGTTTAGTTTTTCTGTTTCTTGTTTGGTCCGTTTCGGAAGGTTGTATTTTTCTAAAAAAGTTGTCCATTTCTTCTAGGTTTTCCAGCTTGTTAGCATATAGATTCTCATAATAGTCTCTTATAATTCTTTGTATTTCTGTGGGATCCATCGTGATTTTTCCTTTCTCATTTCTGATTGTGTTTATGTGTGTAGATTCTCTTTTTCTCTTAATGAGTCTGGCTAGGGGTTTATCTATTTTGTTTATTTTTTCAAAGAACCAGCTCTTGGTTTCATTGATTTTTTCTATTGTTTTGTTCTTCTCAATTTTATTTATTTCTTCTCTGATCTTTATTATGTCCCTCCTTCTGGTGACTTTGGGTCTCATTTGTTGTTCTTTTTCCAATTTCAGTAATTGTGTCTTTAGGCTATTCATTTGGGAATGTTCCTCTTTCTTTAGGTAGGCCTGGATAGCAATATACTTTCCTCTTAAAACTGCCTTTGCTGCGTCCCATAGAAGCTGTGGCTTTGTGCTGTTGTTGTCATTTGTCTCCATATACTCTTTGATTTCTGTTTTGATTTGGTCATTGACCCATTGATTAATTAGGATAATGTTGTTAAGTCTCCATGTATTTGTGAGCCTTTTTGTTTTCTTTCTAAAATTTAATTCTAGTTTAATACCTTTATGATCCGAGAAGTTGGTTGGTAGAATTTCAATATTTCCGATTTTACTGAGGTTCTTTTTGTGGCCTAGTATGTGGTCTATTCTGGAACATGTTCCATGTGCACTTGAGAAGAATGTGTATCCTGTTGCTTTTGGGTGTAGAGTTCTGTAGATGTCTGTTAGGTCCATCTGTTCTAGTGTGTTGTTCAGTGCCTCTGTGTCTTTACTTATTTTCTGTCTGGTTGATCTGTCCCTTGGAGTGAGTGGTGTGTTGAAGTCACCTAAGATGAATGCATTGCTGTCTATTTCCTCCTTTAATTCTGTTAGTATTTGTTTCACAAATGCCGGCGCACCTGTGTTGGGTGCATATATATTTAAAATGGTTATATCGTCTTGTTGGATTGACCCCTTTATCATTATGTAATGTCCTTCTTTTTCTCTTGCTACTTTGTTCATTTTGAAGTCTATTTTGTCTGATAGAAGTACTGCAACACCTGCTTTTTTCTCCTTGTTATTTGCATGGAATATCTTTTTCCATCCCTTCACTTTTAATCTGGGGATATCTTTGCGTTTGAGGTGAGTTTCTTGTAGGCAGCATATAGATGGGTCTTGCTTTTTTATCCATTCTGTTACTCTGTGTCTTTTGATTGGTGCATTCAGTCCATTTACGTTTAGGGTGATTATCAAAAGATATGTACTTAATGCCATTGCTGGCTTTAGATTCGTGGTTACCATAGGTTCAAGGGTTGCTTCTTTTCTATCTAACAATCTAACTTAACTTTCTTGTTAAGTTCTTGTAAACATAGTCTGATGTTTCTTTATTTCTCTCCCTTCTTATTCTTCCTCCTCCATTCTTTGTATACTAGGTGTTTTATTCTTTGCCTTTAGTTAGTTTTGGATGGTCTGCTTTCTTTGCTATGATTTTATTTTCTCTGGTGACAGCTTTTTAGCCTTAGGAGTGCTTCCCTCTAGAGCAGTTCCTTTAAGATGTCCTGTAGAGGTGGTTTATGGGAGGCAAATTCTCTCAGCTTTTGCTTGTCTGGAAATTGTTTAATCCTGCCGTCATATTTAAATGATAATCGTGCTGGATACAGTATTCTTGGTTCGAGGCCCTTCTGTTTCATTGCGTTAAATATATCATGCCATTCTCTTCTAGCCTGTAAGGTTTCTGTTGAGAAGTCTGATGTTAGTCTGATGGGTTTTCTTTTGAAGGTGATCTTTTTTCTTTCTCTAGCTGCCTTTAATACTCTGTCCTTATCTTTGATCTTTGCCATTTTAATTATTATGTGTCCTGGTGTTGTCTTTCTGGGGTCCCTTGTGTTAGGGGATCTGTGGGCTTCCATGGACTGCGAGATTATTTCCTTCCCCATCATGGGGAATTTTTCAGCAATTATTTCTTCAGACACTTTCTATCCCTTTTTCTCTCTCTTCTTCCTCTGGTACTCCTATAATGCGAATATTGTTCCTTTTGGATTGGTCACATAGTTCTCTTAATAGTCTTTCATTCCTAGAGATCCTTTTATCTCTCTCTGCCTCAGCTGCTCTGTGTTCCTGTTCTCTGATTTCTATTGCATTAACAGTCTCTTGCATCTCATCCAGTCTGCTGCTGAGCCCGTCGATGGCTTGTCTCATTTCTGCATTATCTTTCCTGACTTCCCTCACTTCCTCCCTTAGCTCTTGCATATTTCTCTGTAGATCCATCAGCATGGTTATGACTTTTATTCTGAATTCTTTTTCAGGAAGATGCTGCATTTCCAACCCTACAGATTCCTTCTCAGAGGGTCTCTGAATCTTGGTAATGTTTGTCTGTATCATATTCTTCTGTCTTGTCATGTTGACAGGAGTGGTCACTGGTAGGTGCCATGTATGTCCGCTGGGCTCTTTAAGGTTTAAAAAGAAAAGAAAAAAAAAAGCACCACTAAAAAAAAACAAGCAAGCCAAAGAAAAGATGGAAGAAACAGAAAAGAGAGAAAGAAGAAAGAAATGAAAGAAAAGGAACGTGAAAAAAAAAAAAGGGCAAGAAATAAAACACAGGAGCAAAAAAAAAAGCAAGAAATAACACACGAGCAAAAAAAAAAAAAAAAAGCGTACCTGTAGTGGATTCTCTAAGCGTGCTTTAGGTGTCTCTGTTGCTACATTAATTCGCAACCGCAGCCATGCCACTTTTTTTTTTTTGTAGGTCTGGGCGGGGCAGGAATGAATGGGATGCTATTGTTTTCTGTATAAAGTTCCAGCGTGGTTGCTCCCTTCTCTCTGTCACTAGCGAAGGGGACCCAAGTTCCCCAGGACTTCCAGCCTGCAGGGCTGAGACTGCCCGGGCGACGGTGTTCCTTCACTGGGCCCCCTGCCTCTCCGAGACCGCTACAAATGGCGCGCGCTTTTCTCCTGTCCCTGGGCTCTGGCTGCACGGTCCTGGCACCTTCCCGGCTCAAAACCTGCACCTTCTGCCTCTCCAATGTCTGATGCACAGTGCGATGTGTGTCAGCGCTCCCGGCGCAGACCACCAGGGCTGGTTATTTCGCGGACCTGCTCTTCCACTCCCTCCTGGCTCCGAATCCTCTCCTCCCGCCAGTGTGCTGGGCTGGGTGAGTGTTTGGGTACCGCTGGGTTGCAGCTCTGTATCTTACCCGCCTCGCGGGGTGCTGAGTCCTCCCAGGTGTGGCTTCACCCTGTGCGCTTTCCTGTGTGCTCTGATTTCTTTTTTCAGAATAGTTGTATTTGCTGTGTTTTCATAGATTTATATAGTTTTGGGAGGAGATTTCTGCCGCCCTGCTCACACCGCCATCTTCCCGAGGGGAGGAATTGCTTTTGATGAAAAAAATTCTAAAAGGCCAGCATACCACAGGCAAAAGTATTGTAAGGACAACAACTTAGCTGAGTTCTTTCAGAAGAAAAAGGTTTTACAGGAATTTTATGCCTGTCATCATTCAAGTGATCTGAACCATAATAACCACACTTACAAATGCTGAAAGAAGTTACAGAAAAGAAAATCCTTATTATATACTCATGCCTGAAAGTCAGCATTTCCCTAGCAGCAAATTTTTGTCATACTCCACCTCTTAAGATAATGTTAGAAAATGTTAAAAGGATTTGCCATGGTAAATCAACATGGTTAGAATTATAAAGCATATCCTAGAAACCATGCTAGAAAAATAAACCCTTTTCAGATTTACAACTCCATATCAACAGGACAAAAAACAAGGAGGCAAGTCACACTAACATTTAAGTTGCCTAAACATCTATCTCCAAATATGAAAGGAAGGTTAATTTATTAACCTATATCACAAAATAAATGGAGAAACATAAATGTGCTCTGATAAAACAAATAAATTTTCCTTCCCCAAATTAAAAGAGCCTATGCAAATGATAAATATATTCAATCATGGGAGTTTCTAACCATGACTGCATGCTGAAAAATACTGCAAAATCCAATAAAATTCAGTATTTATATTTAGATAATTTGAAAACACATTTATCTGGTGAATTACTTAAAACCAAACTCTAACCAAGACTCTATTCATCACTTTGTAACAAATTTTACTTATTTTACCAGTTGGATATGCTTGCCATTTGTAGAGATGATTGGTTAGAGTTATTTCATACCCAAATAAATGCTGAAGAGGCTTCTTTGAGAATTTAGGGCTTACTGAAATTCAGCATATAGTAGTTAGGAATTATAATAACTTGCATGTATCTTTAACATCATCCTGAGGTCACAATTTAAATTACAAATGAATCCCACTTCATGCAGACACAATATAGGAGAAAAGACAGATACCCATTTTATACATGAATGGGAAACTGACACTTACAAATCTACTAGCTTGTTCATGATTTAATTTCCCTATTCAAATACAACACCATCCAGAAGAGATTAGTGGCCCTTTCCATCCCACAGAAGGAAATGCCTTCATTAATAGGAGATAACATAGATTTTGATGGGGATTATATATTACAATGGAGATGTGAAGAAATAAGTAAGGCATATGATGCATTTCCAGGGAAGTCAAGGACTTGAAATGGGAACTACAGAAGACCAGTAAGTAGACTAACCAAATGTGGAGAACAGTGCAGTGGAAGAACTGCCCAATATTCACAGAAGCTTTCAGTGGTTGTAATTAACCCCAGGGACATGGGAAATCTAAAGGAGTATTCTTTCAGCAACACTAACAAGTGGAAGAATTCCTTATGTAAGGGAGATTTTGTGTTAATTGGAAGGCAGGAGAGCTTGATTTCCAACTGCTGAAAATCTGCAGTTTGGATAAATGGTTAGCCATGTCCTAAAATACTGACAAATGTTGCATATGGATAGCACAGAATTTCACACAGAACAGAGAGATCGCATTACAGCACATGCAGTTAATTTCTAGTTAGTATTATATCCCATAAAATATAAAGATGATTACTTATTTAGCATTTAGCAATGGATTGTGTACAAAGTTGCTTTCACGCTTCCTACATGCATATGACTTTAACTGTTCATCTTCAATTTTTAAACATCCCTGATGTCTATAAATGCATCTATATCTATATATCTGCATCTATATATAAATTTATCTTTAAAAGCCTATTCAGAATCATCTACTGATGTTCTAAAACAAATTTCAAACTTTTTGTAAAAAAGTTACTTAAACAAACACCACTGTACCACTAACACTTCATTGCAACATTTGACCTTGACTTTTATCCTTCTTTTACACACATCTGGTACATCAGCATATATTCTGGGATATATCTTTATAATCTACACAAAATCATCTCATTTGGACTATAATAATATTGTCCAAAGTGGTTGTCATCATTATCTATCACCATATAGTTTCTACATACAATTGGTAGTATTAAAGTCATACTTCTTATACCATAAGTCAAAACACATCATTACTATGCCAACTTTTGATCACATCAAAACAAAATCCAATTCTTCCTCTCATTAAAAAAATAAAAAATAAAACAAAACAATAAAAATAAAAATAAGCCTATATTATTTAACCCAAGGGTTTTTCTCTAATTCATGTCCTGCCATATAACTCCTAGCTCACTCCACTTTAGGAAGACTCATTTCTTATTAATGAAGAAGAATAAAGACATAAATTACCATAGCAATAAAATTGTTGTCGCTGTTCTCTATGCCAGGCGTAAGCTGCTGCCTAACTTGCTTCCTACTTAATCAGTATCTCCTCAAATGTCATGGCCTTCCTGGACTATTCTTTTAAAAATGGTCCCATTGAACCCTCCTACACTGTTAGTGGTAATGTAAATTGATGCAACCACTGTGGAAAGCAGTATGGAGGGTCCTCAAAAAACTAAAAATAGAAATACTACCCGATCCAGTAATTTCACTTCTAGGAATTTACCTGAAGAAAACAAAATCCCTGATTTGAAAAGACATATGCACCCCTATGTTTATTGCTGCACTATTTGCAATAGTCAAGGTACAGAAGCAACCTATGTGTCCAACAATAGATGAATGTATAAAGGAGATGTGGTACATATACACAATGGAATATTATTAAGCCACAAAAATAAAAGGAATCCTGCCATTTGCACCAACATCAATGTATCTAGAGGGTATTATGCTCAGTGAAAAAAGCCAGGAGGAGAAAGACAAATACCATATAATTTCACTTGTTTGTGGAATATGAAAACAAAACAAAATAAAAGGAACAAAACAGCATTAGACTCAGACATTGAAAAGTGATTAGTAGTTACCAAAGGGGAGGGGTTGGGGCTGAGGAGGGGGAAGAGGGAAGGGGAAAAAGGGCACAATAATTCACAATCACAGTATAAGTTGGTCATGGGGCCAGTAATACAGTATGGAGGATATAGTCAATGATTCTGTAACATCTTTCTATATTGACATATAATAACTGCACTAGAGGTGAGGATTTAATAATATGGGTAACTGTTGAAACCACTGTGTTGTACATTTGAAACCAATATAAGATTGTGTATCAACAATACTTCAATTTAAAAAAAAAGGCCCATCACATATTCATCCTTTTAATTTGTCATATTACCTCCTGAAATTACGTTTCTTAGTTTATTGACTATCTCTGCCACTAAGAACATAAGCTCTACAATGGAAAGGATTTCATCAAAGTTCCTATCCACCATATCCCAAAAAAAACAGTGCTTGGCATACAGAAGATTATTTTTAATGTTGTTAAATGAGTAAATGCATAATTGCAAAGTTGAGGACATTCATATCAAGAGAGTTTAAGATCAATTTCACTCAAAAGTTTATAGTTTACTATTTAAGGAGCTGTGAGATAATGGCATACTAATGACTAGAAAGAAAGCCTGGTCAAAATAAATGAGTGTAACAAAAAAAATTTGAAAGATATAAGCTCACTTGTAATTCGGTGTCATTATCTTCACATTTTTTCAGGGGTATTTTTAGGACAATTTATACTGATTAATATTTGTAAGTAGTTGTGTTTGTTTTACAAAAAGCTGTTTTAATGTAATCTAAAAAGGTGAAGTGAAACATAACCCATCCCAAAACTATTTTTTTGGTAGTAGAAAATTTTGATTGAGATTCTGTGTGTACAGAAGAAAAAAAAAAGGATGATATTTGCCCTCTCCTGGGATATTAGAATACACAATACTTTGTGTTTAATAAAAGTATAATATGTGGTAAAAGGAAGTTTTCTTAAAAGTATTGTCAAACATAGATCAGAAGTTTAGACTTCCAGAGAACTAATAACATATGAAAAATATATAATTAGAAATACTTGCAAAATGAATATATATTCAAGGAAACATAATGGAAAGGTATACTTCTAGTAATTAAAATGACTTTCTCATAATTTCATTCGTAGTAAACCATTCTGAATGATGCTTGTGATGCACTGTTTGTTGAAAGCAGCTGCAGCATGTGTCATTTGGTTTTAACCTTGTTATTTAAACACAATACATTGTCCTTATCAACCTTATCAATTACTCTATTAAAATTGATTCATTATATTAGTCTGCAACTACGTCTCAGAAACCTGTACTAACATTAATTTATCAGTTCCTCCTTCCAAAAGATCAATTATCTTACTATATTTTCTAGACCATTATCTGGGGATTGAGATAAGTCTAAGATAATTAGGTTGTCCTTCCAGTACTTTTAAATTGGAGTTTGTTAACTTTTCTTAAGCCAAGAGTGAACTTATGCGATTTCTAGAGATTTGTAGATAGCTGTTAGTCTACTAAATATCTTTACTAATTTTTTCATATCTGATCCACTATCTCATTACACATATTTTTAGCATGCATTACCATTTTATCTGAAACATAGCATATTAAATGGCATATCAATATATCGATTTATAGCATAAAAGTTTTATAAAAGGAAGATAGGATAGGTCTTATACTCTGGAAGCAAAGTATAAATTAGTTCATCATGCTCAATATGATAACAGCTAATGTGATGAGAAGTTATTCTAATGATAAGGATGTTCTCTCCCTTCTTTCCTTGCTGGATTTCTGTTTATACTGTATACTATTATATATAATAACCTGGCATTATCTTAAAAATGTTAGTCTGCTGACCATACTATATTCTAGTATCCAATTTTTCTTTAATGATTTTTGACTCAAGAGTTCTGAAATTTAGAGAAGAATTTGACTGCTTTGGGGGAAAGAACATTACAAATATGTGAATAATGTATGTCCTAAAATATACATAAAAAAGAAACAAATGCAAAAGTGAGACTTTTCTTATTAAAGTGTTAGACGTCTTTTACAAAAGAATTAAAGAGACAATAAATAGATGTTTGGTACTTTAACATTATTCTCAAAAAATCTTGCCAATGCAATTAAACAGTGAATCAAGTAAGTATACACACTGAAACATAAGAAAGAAAGATAGTTATGATAATCTGCATATAAGATTTTATACTTGAAATCCCAGGGTCAAAAATTAAAATATTTTTAAAACATTAGAAAGTGTCAAAAAAGGAAAATGACATAATTTACACAGAAATAGGTTTTCAACAAAGAAAATACACAAGTTGAAAATATATTTTAAAAAATAGACAACAAAAATATAAAGTATACTAGTGTGAGTAAAATAAGAGACATCCAAAAATATGATAGGAAAAAATTTTACTAGAGGCTGAAAGTAAACCTTTATGTAAAAAGAGGTATTTTGCCTTTGAAAAGAAAATTAAGTGTCAGCAGAATCTCATTATTGTAGTTTGAGCATAGTTTTATGCAATCTCATTGATGTTTTAATTTTTTTCAGATATAAAATATCCCTCGCCTTTAATTCAGCAATTCTACTTCTAAGGATTTGCCATACAGACACGGTTGCAACATGAATAAATATTTATGCAAAAATGATTTTTCCAAATCTTTTATTATAATAGTAAAAAGTTGAAGATATCTTAATTATCCAACAAAAGGGGATTAGCTACATAAAATATATGCAAACCATTATCTCAGTTAATAAATACTATAATATTAATCTTTAAAATGATTTTTATGTACAGAAAAATATTACTCATGTTACATATTAAAAATATACATAAGTGTTTTATGTAAATATATATATTTAGTAAGACCTAGAGTAAAGTTCATTACACTGTCAAACATGATTATTTCTGAAAGACTGAATTCCATATAATGGTTATGTTCTTCTAGGTCTTTTAATGTATGATTTAAATTGTGAATGTTACACATCTACCACTTTCAAAAATATTTTAATTAAAAGATGAAAATTATAGTTAAGAATACATTTTATATTTTACTTATCAGTACAAAAACGGTTATCAAAAATACAGCACCATATGGTTTTAACACTAATATCTAAAATAGATGGTGCCTTGATTATAAGGTTTTTATTGGGAATTTAAATGTTTCTCCAGAAATTATATTTGCATTGTAAGTTATTTAGTGACTTATCACTATTTTATAGATTATGTACTTCTTTAAAAGATTTACATAAATCATATAGATGTATAGAAAAAAATAAATAATATTGTGAAAATATCTAACAGAGTTAGATGTTAACTATGTTTTTTTCACTTTTAATAAAAGTCATGATTTGGAAATAGACATTCATTAAAGATGTGTGTTAACTCTTGAAAATGTAGAAATGCCTGTTTAGTGTAACTAATTATATAGCAATATGATAAAAAATATTTTTATTAATCCTGTACATGTTCTTTAATTATAAATTAAGTTTGTAGCTTGTTTTTATTTGTTTTAATGAGGGACTAGTCACATAATTAGAACAGAACAAGAACATTTCAATTATTCCTCTGCTTTCTAGGATTTTTTTTTTAGTTTTAGTTTAATCTGTGCCCTATAAATACAGTACTTTTCCCTTCTCTTTAACATATAATAATTTTAGTCTCATAACTGATCAAATATCAATTCATTCAAACATTCAGTAAACATGTATTTTGCACCATCCAGATACACAACGCTAAACTAGGCACAGATACCTGTTTAAGAAAAAAAGAAACAAAAGTTCTTAACTCTGTGCCAAATCCACAATTACTATAATAAACATATTAATACCATAGTAGAAAGTATTGTTGTAGTACAAAGGCCATGATAGGGAGTTACAGAGATATTTTTTCATGGTACAAAGCATAAACCTTCCTATAGAAAATATCTACAATATTGATACCAAGATTGAAACATCCAATATTTCCCAATATCATAGAAAACACAAGGTGTAACAATTGTATTAACTCATATGGAATCTTCATGATTTAAGTGTTTTGGAAGCTAACTAATTTTGAGTTGAAATAAAAAGCTTAGTAAAAAAAGTTTTGTCTCTTTCAAGTTGTAGCTCTCTAAACCTGTGACAAAGATTTGAAAACCGCCCTCTGGTGACGTCTGAGGACTTCCTCTGCACCATCTGTGCTTTTGAAATGTCAGCACTATAAGTATCCAATACTGAGAAAAAGCTGCAAGGAGCTCACAGAAATAGGACTACTAACTTTTATCAGATTCAACCCACTGCCTGCATAGATGGCAACAGAAACAATCTGATGTCCTTTACTTGATGAAAATGGTCTTCCTTAGAAACTGCTAGAAATGCAAGGATTCAAAGGAATTTACTGACACAATATTAAAATATTTTGGATAAAAATTAAATTATACATGGTAAATTAATTTTTTATTACTTTTTTGGTTGAGATATTATAAGGAACTCAATAAATCATAATAGATTTAAAGCCAAACACTGAGATGTTTGTTTCTGACCAAAGAAAAGAATGTAATTTGCCTATATCTGAATCAAATAATATTCACAAATGGTTTAATTAACAAAATGACCTAGTTTTTTCTGTGTATTATTTAATAGCTAGTTAATAAGAAAATATCCACAGAGTGTTCAGTTGTCTCTTATCTCAACCTTAATTTTACCTGCAATCAAAATTTGGAATTTACATACATCTGTGTTATCTACCTTGTAGGACTTTTATAAATAATAGTTATTCATATAAATATTTATAAATAGGCTTTAAAACCTATCATACACATACTTAAATAATATACGCTAAATTATGAAGGTCCGTGTGGTGGTGTTTTATAACCAACAATGTAGAAGTAATTCTATTGTCAATTTATGTCATGGACTTTTAAAATTATACTTTATTTCAGAATAAAAACCTTTCCATATAGATAGGCAATGTTCTCCATTAACCACATATCAAAATGAAGTTACATTTTTGTTTTTGTGTAAAGTTAACACATTTCCAACTATCAACTTGAAAAGTTGTTCAAGAATGGGTGTATAATCAAACTGTGAGTTACAAACTTGTAAGAGTACAAAGAATAGCATTGCTTTCTGAAATAATAAATTTAAGCGCTCTTTTCCCCTGTCAGAACTGTCAACTATGACTAAACTGTCTTTTCTGGTGTATTATCCAGTTTAAGGATTTTTTGGTATATTGTTGAACAGGTTTTGCTATTTGTATAGCTTTGGGATATGAATTAAAGTTGTATAACATATATGAATCCCCAATTGATAAAAACTATTTTTAAGAAGAGGTAAGTAGAAAATTTATAATTATAAAATACAGTATCTCTAACAAAACTTCACTAGAGGACTGCTGGTTTGAACTCCAACTTTGGAAAGGCTTGGAAGTCATTACTTCAGGCCTCACAACAGGAAGTTGGAATATCAACAATTTTAAGAAGTTAAAAATTAATCTTTCCTGAACCCATTAAAGAAATGAGGTCACAAGGCAAACTGCTACCCTGAAATCTGAAGAGAAAGAAGCACCCAAAGTGTTAATGCAGGCAAGATCTGCACACCTGGAACAGAAGCCATTAGAACTGTAAACTAGTATAAACACTGAAATGCTTGATGAATTTCTGATAATGATAAATTTCTGGAGGCTGTGGACTAGTATGAAAGGAAAAAAAAAATTCTTTCATGGGTATTTTCTCCAAAAATTACACCATGTTCTTACTATGAGGATCTGAGTAGGATAAGACTATGTGTGTATTTATGTAGGTAAAAAAAATCAAACTACATGAACCAAAAGTGACATATTTAAAGGTAAAGACTCGGTGATCATATTAACAGAATTTTATACCTTTTTCTCAGAAATTGATTACAAAAACTAGATATAAAATCAGCAAATGCATATATTACCTATTATCAACTGCCTTGACCACATTTACATTTAGAGGACACAACTCCAAATACCATCTGAACACATTTTTTTCAAGTAAATACAGGATGTTCATCTATATAAACTACATGGTGGGCCATAAAATAAATCTCAATGACTTTAAAAGACTTGAGATTACGCAGAATGTTACCTCACAAGAGCAAAATTAAATGTGTATAAACATTAAAAATTATATAGGACAATACTAAGTATGTGAAATTGAGCAATATATTTCAAAATACTTGATATATCAAAGAAAAAAATTAGAAAAACTGCCTCTCATCATGTGGCTGAGATCCATGTATGGTGCATCCTTCTAGGGCCATGACACCTAGTACCAGTAGTTTATTCCTTGTATATACTGCATGATGGAGGACAGAACCTTGAGCACTGTACAGAATGATGTACATATGCCAATATTTGAGTGATGAATTATGTGGTAGAAATATTTGTGTTGATCCTATCATTGTGTTTTCTTCTCTGTCGCTTCATCTCTGCTCTTTAATAGGTCTCTTTGTCTAATTCAACAATGTGGAGGATCATATTCCAGGAAATAATACAAAACTTTAGTTGATGATGTCAGAACTGTGAGCAAAGAAGGCAAGCCCACATTCAAAAAAGGTATGAATTCCAGTAATGATGAATTATTGTCTTTTTCTGGTGGAAGGAGTTAGATATAATCAGTCTACCAAGCCACTGGGCTGGTCTTCTTAAGGCATACCTTTTTGAGGGCTAAATGTCAGTTTCTGTTAAATGTCAATCTTTGTTGGAATGTAGGTCCTACAGATGCTGTGGTAGCTGGAACAGTCTTGGAAAAATGAGTTCTTTGCTTTTGGACAAATGCATAACCTCACTGCTACCATGACCATTCCATTCATGAACCTACTGCAGCATCACAGGGTGGTCAAAGATTCTTTATGGCTGGCATACACAGAAAAAATTATCCTTCTACTTGATCATTCAGTGTCTTCTCACCATAGGACTATGTTGTTTTGTTAGACTTTAAGATGAGACATAAAGGTCAGTACTATTTCACCTACATACTTTTTCCAAAACCTCTAAATGTGAACTTATGATCTAATTCCTTTTAGATTACTAACCAACCAATTCAATCATCCTTTCTGTTCTAGACACTAGGCAGATATATAGTTTGGCCACTTCTTCCTCCATACAAAATAAATGTCTAAATTTAGTCAGGCTATTGGGAAGATTTTGCCTCCACTATTCTCCCTCAAGCCATTCTTGAGTCAGATTGCAGCTCATCCCCAAATATTTTGCCAACCTATTTGTGTATCAGGCCTTTGTTTAGGTTTCCCTCTTTACTGTCACCTCATTGTAGAAAATCCAGCAAGACTACATGTTGATGTAAGATGAAAGGCATGAATTCAACAGAAATAGGGGACATGAGAGCCTAGGCTACCTGTTCGCATAATTTATACCCTCTGGACCTGCTTTGGCTGATCCTGAATGTTACAATTCAGTCATATGCTGAATTACTGCTCAGCCCTGCATGACCATTTGATTTACTGCAACTGGCAACAATCATATCATGATTGGTGGTTCCAGTCACAAAATCCTTTGATGCCCTATAATCAATCAGCAGGCTCTCAGTTTCTTCTAGGGTGGGACCCTAAACAATGCCTTTCAAATTATAAGTAGTCCTCTGTAGTAGAAGGCATGACATTCTAGACTACAACAATCCTACTGGAATTTGCCACTTTACCATTTATCAGATAAAAGTAAATTATTTTTAGTCTTACTTACTATAGGAGACTGAAAACACAATGTAAAACAAAATAAAATAAAACACCTCATTTGACAAAGTACCAAAATGTCAAACACCTGAGGCGTTGTTGGGCTCTAACAATCAACATACCTGGTGTGTCACATCTGGAGTTAGGGCTACCACTTGATTAAGTTTAGCATAGTCCACAGACAAATGCCATGACACATTCCCCCTCACCTCTCAGGATCAAATGGGCCAATGAATTAAAGACTATGAATTAAATTACCCCTGTCATTTTAAGTTTTTGAAAGTGGCATTAATCTTTGCAGCTCCTCAGGGGACAAAGCAGTATTTCTGATTCACTCTCTTGGCTAGGGCCTGGAATTTCAGGGGATTTTATTTGGTTTTCCTCCTACTATGACTCTTTACTTCAAATTCAGGTAACCAGCATGGGAGCTTTTTTAGATGTGCAGTACATGTATTATAATTATACATTGGAAGATTGGGAACATAATATGTGGTTGTGTCTGTTAATACACTAAATCCACTATGAGATGCACTTGGATTCTATTCATCACAGTATCTATAAATCACCACTTAACCCACAGAACAGTGATTGCATTTACATTTCAAATCCCCTGACATCAGTATCAGCTCAGATCCTGAAGTTAAAAAATTCTTAAAATTTGGATATTCCTTTTTCCCCCACAATTAATTGCTATGGTAAATCACTATAGGCTCATAAAGGAAAAAGAGGAAAAATATTTATTTTGCATACTTGCCAAGTCCTTACTAGGTCTTTCTTTAAAGAGGCTCATTCTTCACTTTAATTGGTAGACTTTGGGGCTGTAAATTGGCTTCGGTTAAGGAGTTTTTGCAGTGGATGTCTCTTGTCGGCCTTACACTCACTGACTTTTTTTTTCTTGTTACATAATTCAAGTAATACTCTTTTACTCTATTCAGCTATTCACCTATCCATCCTCCAGGAATATCACAATCCATTATTAATTTCTAAAGACTCTTGAAGGTCAAGATAACTTGATTGCCTTTTTGACCTTTTTTTTCATTATAGTAATTCTCACTATTCCTCTGAGTTTAAGCACCACCACCTAGTATCTATCATTATGGAATCTTATACTCACTGAGACCAGGCAGTGAAGTTCCCTACAGCATCTCCTATAGTTGACCACAGCCTATGAAGGACACCAACCTTGAATTATCCAAAGAAGCAGATACCACCTTCACCAGAGCATTTCTCATGCTTTGATGAAATGATGATCTTTTACATGCTCCAGAGAACACATATAGTGGGATTTCTGGTCTCAAATAACTTTTTTAACATTCTCACTTTTATAACCATTCTCAATTCTTCCTCAGTACTCTGTCAAAGCATATGACATCTCCACCTCATTTATTCTAAGCAATCCTGATGTTCAAATACTAAAGGGCCATTCAACAGATTATCAGAATAAGTTTGAGATATTGTACTAGGATGTTAAGCCTAAACTTATGAGAGAATGCTCCTTTGTCAATGAGTTCTCACTTATCCAGGATTTTGTCATCTTTTTCCTAGCACCGTTAAGACCCACTTGACATGCTGTACCCTTAGTTTCATAATCACATCACATAGTAGCCAATAATGTAGACCATGGGGGAAATGAGAGTACCTTAATGACAATCAATGCATCTTGAATTACCTACTCAAGTGATGTCTAGAGTCTGAGGGGCTTGGGAGCTGATTAAGAAAAAGAGTTACCACCACAAGGTAGTGGAAGCACAAAGATATCTTATTGGGTGATGTTTTGAAAGGTTTCCATGGGTCTTGGGGATGCAGAAGTCCCTCAGAGCAGGAGTCTTTCTATGGAGACTTTCTTTCTTGCTTTCTTCTCTCTCTCCTTCTCTATTCTCCCTCAACCTCCTTCCTCCTCCCTCCCTCTCTTCCTCCTTTTTTCCCTCCCCCTCCCTCCCCCCTCTCTCCCTCCCTCCATCCCTTCCTCCCTTCTTTCCTTCCTTCCTTCCTTCATTCCTTCCCTCCCTCCCTCCCTCTCCCTTTTCTTTTCTTTCTCTCCCTCTCTCTCTCTCTCTCTTTCATTTCACCTCTATTCAGATCTTATCCTCTAATCCATGATTATGCAACGTTCAAGGTCACAAATATGTTAAATAAAACTAGAGGGAATGCATGGTATTTGGTGAGACAGTTCATAATCTATAGAAAGCACATACACTCTACATGATATGACACAGTAAAAAAATCAGATCTGCATCAAAGCTATGTTCTGGCCTAAGCATATGATTAATTAGCCATTTCTTCTTAAAAAGCCTAATGAGATTTTCCCTCTTCAATTTTTTCCCCCTGACTGTTCAGTAGACCAGTATTAAATTCCATTTCTTATCTAAACCTGCAATGCAGTAAGAATAATGGTAATAATTACTGATATCAATACCATCATTTATTCAACACTTAAATTTCAGCAAGCTTCCATTAAAACAAGAAAAGTGCTATGTGAGTAACACATACATAGCACATGTATATACATGTGTGGCTACTTACTCATCTACTCACTTGTTTTCTAATGATAGCCTCTCTTTTATTCTCCTGTTTGCTATAATATTTTAGAAATCACTGGTTTCTTTGAATATAAGTATTGCAGGTAGTTTTAATGATATTGGCATCATTATAATTCACACTTTAAGATATGCACTTTAGACCTTTAGACAGAAGAAATAAACCAAGCATGATAGCCCTTGAGACACAAGATATTTATTACCTCTCCTTTACAAAATCACAGTGCAAGATGACAAATGAGCCTCATGCAAAGAAAACATATTTGAAATAAACTTTTTAATTGAATTAGCTCATGGTTCCAAATAAACCATTCATTTGAAATATGATCACAATTATCCTAGCACTCAGTTCCTAATGCATCAGCAAACAGTCAAGTGAGTAAGTAGCATGACACTGAAAGTATTTAATTATTTTTATTTAATGATACTTCTATAATGGGATACTGCGGAATCTATCCCTGTTATCTGTGCCAATTGTTATATTGGTTCAAAATGAATACACTGAGAGAGTGAAAGTATTTAATCCAAAGGTAGTGGTGAGTTCAACAGTTAAAATTATGGAGATACCCTATGACATACGTGATCTGAGGACAAGTTGGATGTGACATCTATTACATGTTTCAGCTGATCGACTGGCTAAGTGCCTCTTCTGGAGCTACCACTCCATTTGTTTCCCTCATAAAATGAGGTATTTAATTTGACATGATCACCTCAGCTAAAAGAGGGTCTGTTTACACAGAATCTCCGAAGAGTAGTTTTCTTTCTGACTTCAGAGGATCTTTATTATGCCTTCTAGCACATTCCTCAAGTCAAATTTAAAACAGAATTATGAGAGACATCCATCCAAAATTGGTTCTCATAATTGGTTCTCATTTTATTATCTCTTCCTTGTGTAGTCAGGTGCCAAAGGATAAACATATTTCAAGCCTAATAATAATAATAATAATAATAATAATAATAATAATAATAATGTCTCAATTACTGTTTTTGTCCTAAAAGCCATTTTGTGCTTTTCCACTTTTGCATAATTACAGATGCATCCATTAGCCTTCAAAGGAAATGGGGGATTTGTCTCTGTCTGGATTAAATGTTAAATTTGGCAAACATTGCTGCCATTAAAATCAGTTTTCCTAGGTCATACCACTGAAGTTCTAGAATAAAGCTTGAAGATGTTCAAAGGTCTCTGACACACCTAGAGGTCCCTATTTGTGTTAGTCCCCTCCCTCGCCCCCAAGACATCCTCAAGCTTGGTGTTTCTGAGGCTATTAACATAATCCTATGAGCAGGGGCTTTCTTCAAAGCTCTTTGATATAATCCCTGAAACAAGGCAGGGCTAATTATACTATCAGGAATAATGGGCATAATTTTGTTTCTGCCCACTATTAATTACCAGAAATAATCCATCACTTGTAAGACAAAAGTTTCTCCTTTTATCTCTACATGCTAGCCCTAATTTCTCCTTCTATACTGTGGGTGAACAAGCAGACTCAACCTTCTCTTTCTCACAAAATTCCTCAAATATTTGAATGAAGCCAAAATGTGAATATGATTTTTTTAATTTATCTGAAAAATTACAAAAAGTATCTTTCATCTCTCATAATTACTACTCTGTAGTTTAAAAACAGCATATTGGAAACAAGTTACAATTCAGTTTTAAAGTATAGCTTTACCCAGATATATATGGAAATGCTTCCTCTCTTCAACCCATAGAGACTAATTACAAAAAAAAAATTCAATAAGACAATATCAAGGTCGTGAACTTATGTAAGTAGAGAGACAATATTTTGGGGTTATTACCTACCAGTAACTACTAGACTTGTCCCCTAACCACAGAATATTACGTTCTCCAGTAACATCACAAAATATTCACATTCAAAAATATACATAATTATCAATCTAAATTGTTGACTAAAAGGAAACTATTCCTGATACGAAACATGAAAGTCACCAAGTTGTGCATTAACATAAAAGTGGGAATTACTAATAAGCCACATAAACAACACTTTATACTGTAAGCCAGTTTATAAGTGCTAACTTCAAAAATTTCACAACAGTATGATAAATAATATTTGACCTTTTTGAAGAACAGAAAACTGAGGCTCAGAGATGTTAAGAACTTGCTCAAAATCTCACAAATATTAAAATGACTGGTGTCACACTTTGAACCTGGGACTTTGCTGCTTAAGTATACGAAAAACATTTTTGAAGATGTAGCGTGTAATGACGGCCTTCCGGGAAACCAATGAAGGTTCCAGGTACAAAACTTCAAAGAATATAAAGATGTAGTAGGGTAGAGTGGAAGGACCATCCTTGATGAAGACATACAATGAATTAAAGGCAAGTATTTTGTTTGTGAAGGACTAAGAGCACCCATAGCATATATTATAAGTTTAAGAGCACTGTCATTCCTCCAATAACTGATTATATGTTTTCCCAATTAATCACATGGCAAGGTATATATCAGAGTAGTGGCACATAATCGGCAATGTGCCATACTACAAAAAAAAAGAAAAAGGAAAGCATACATTATTTTCGAAAGAGTATTAAATGCCACCTTAAACAAAAGAAATATCTGGAATGTTATTTAAAATTTGGCTGTGTTAACAACAAATACCCAGTTCTCTTTAATATCTAATCACTTTTGTGCTGTTCACACAAACACTTTCAGGTTAAAATGTTCAGTATTATCAACATTAACACTGTACACATAGTCATAGACAAATTTAGTCTATTCAGAAGAGATTAAAATTCTGAAGATGTATAAATATTTCAAATACTTTGATCTTGTAGTATTGATGATAACTTGTCTGCCACTGCTACTAATATTGATTGCTCATTTGTTTCTATAGAAAACAGGTCCACCAGAATATAATTTGCTGCTTTCAAAAAAGACTAATTTGGGAAGCAATAGATTTAAAACTTTCTTCAATATCCTTTAAGCTTCCCAATGTAATTTCTTGGGAAAATTGAAAACTACAGTTGTTAGCACTAAACTGTTGTTTTTTTAAAAAAGGGATTCAAGTGAATTGTGGATTTCTTCTTGAAATAATGCAGAAAGGAATAATAACTTGAAAAATTCTGGAAACTACATGCTTTTCACATAGAAATGATGTTAGGAAATAATTTAATTAGGAAATTATATTTATTTAACATGTTAGAAAAATAAGATATAAATTGTGCAAATGATTTTGTGAAACTACTATGAGAAATATGGATTATGAAAGTACACAGAAATTATATTCCTTTTTCTTTTTTTTAATTTTGCTATTATTAATATACAATTACATGAGCAACATTATGGTTACAAGACTCCCCCATTATCAGTCCCCACCACATACCCCATTGCAGTCACTGTCCATCAGCATAGTAGGATGTTATAGAATCACTACTTGTCCTCTGTGTTATAATGCCTTCCCTGTATCCTCCTACCCCACCGCTACCCTTGCTACATTATGTGTGCTAATTGTAATAGCCCTTTTTCCCCCTTATCCCTCCCTTCCCACCCATCTTCCCCAGTCCCTTTCCCTTTGATAACTGTTAGTCCATTCTTGGGTTCTGTGAGTCTGCTGCTATTTTGTTCCTTCAGTTTTTTCTTTGTCTTATACTCCACAGATGAGTGAAATCATTTGATACTTGTCTTTCTCTGCCTGGCTTATTTCACTGAGTATAATACCCTCTAGCTCCATCCATGTTGTTGCAAAAGGAAGTATTTGTTTCTTCTTATGGCTAAATAATATTCCATTGTGTATATATACCACCTCTTCTTTATCCATTCATCTACTGATGGACACTTAGGTTGTTTCCATTTCTTGCCTATTGTAAATAGTGCTGCAATAAACATAGGGGTGCATATGTCTTTTTCAAACTGGGCTGCTGCATTCTTAGGGTAAATTCCTAGGAGTGATTTCCTGGGTCAAATGGTATTTCTATTTTGAGTTTTTTGAGGAACCTCCATACTGCTTTCCACAAAGGTTGAACTAATTTACATTCCTACCAGCAGTGTAGGTGGGTTCCTCTTTCTCCACATCCTCGCAAACATTTTTTGTTGTCTTTTGGATGGTGGCTATACTAACTGGTGTGAGGTGATATCTCATTGTGGTTTTAATTTGCATTTCTCTGATGATTAGTGATGTGGAGCATCTTTTCATGTGTCTGTTGGCCATCTGAACTTCCTCTTTGGAGAAGTGTCTGTTCAGCTCCTCTGCCCATTTTTTAATTGGCTTATTTGCTTTTTGTTTGTTGAGATGCGTGAACCCTTTATATAATTTGGATGACAACCCTTTATCAGATATGACACTTTTGAATATATTCTCCAATACTGTAGGATGTCTTTTTGTTCTACTGATGGTATCCTTTGCTGTACAGAAGCTTTTTAGTTTGATATAATCGCACTTGTACATTTTTGTTTTGGCTTCCCTTGCCCGGGGAGATATGTTCATGAAGAAGCTGCTCATGTTTATGTCTAAGAGATTTTTGCCTATATTTTTTTCTAAGAGTTATAGTTTCATGACTTGTATTCAGGTCTTTGATCCATTTTGAGTTTACTTTTGTGTATGGGGTTAGACAGTAATCCAGTTTCATTCACTTACATGTAGCTGTCCAGTTTTGTCAACAACAGCTGTTGAAGAGGCTGTCATTTCCCCATTGAATATCCATGGCTCCTTTATCGTATATTAATTGACCATATATACTTGGGTTTATATCTGGGCTCTCTATTCTGGTCCACAGGCCTATAGGTCTGTTCTTCTGCCAGTACCAAATTGTCTTGATAACTATATCTTTGTAGTAGAATTTGAAGTCAGGGAGCGTAATTCCCCCGGCTTTATTTTTCCTTGTCAGGATTGCTTTGGCTCTTCGGGGTCTTTTGTGCTTCCATATGAATTTTAGAACTATTTGCTCTAGTTCATTGAAGAATGCTGTAGGTATTTTGATAGGGATTGCATTGAATCTGTAGATGGCTTTAGGCAGGATGGCCACTTTGACAATATTAATTCTTCCTAGCCAAGAGCATCGGATGAATGTACTCTTAAATTTCTTAAGAATATCTTGTAGGTTTCAGGGTATAGGTCTTTCAGTTCCTGGTTAGGTTTATTCCTAGGTATTTTATTCATTTTGATGTGATTGTGAGTGGAATTATTTTCCTGATTTCCCTTGCTTCTAGTTCATCATTAGTGTATAGGAATGCAACAGATTTCTGTGTATTAATTTTGTATCCCGCAACTTTGCTGAATTCAGATATTACATCTAATAGTTTTGGAGTGGATTTTTTAGGGTTTTTTACGTACAATATCATGTCGTCTTCAAACAGGACAGTTTGAGTTCTTCCTTACCAATCTGGATTCCGTTTATTTCTTTCTGTTGTCTGATTGCTGTGGCTAGGACCTCTAGAACTATGTTGAATAAAAGTGGGGAGGTTGAGACATCCTTGTCTTGTTCGCAATCTTAAAGGAAAAGCTTTCAGCTTCTCGCTGTTAACTATAATGTTGGCTGTGGGTTTGTCATATATGGCCTTTGTTATGTTGAGGTACTTGCCCTCTATACCCATTTTCTTCAGAGTTTTTATCATGAATGGATGTTGAATTTTGTTGAATGCTTTTTCAGCATC
Organism: Smutsia gigantea; assembly: GCA_032199065.1. Lineage (NCBI taxonomy): Eukaryota > Metazoa > Chordata > Mammalia > Pholidota > Manidae > Smutsia > Smutsia gigantea. Next base: position 37,628 of record JAVSCE010016356.1, read on the forward strand.
TATGGAGATGATCGTGTGGTCTTTGTCCTTCTTTTTATTGATGTAGTGGATGATGTTGACGGATTTTTGAATGTTGTACCATCCTTGCAACCCTGGGATGAATCCCACTTGATCATGATGGATGATCTTTTTGATGTATTTCTGAATTTGATTTGCTAATATTTTGTTGAGTATTTTTGCATCTATGTTCATCAGGGATATTGGTCTGTAATTTTCTTTTTTTGTGGTGTTTTTGCCTGGTTTTAGTATTAGAGTGATGCTGGCCTCATAGAATCAATTTGGAAGTATTCCCTCGTCTTCTACACTTTGGAAAACTTTAAGGAGGATGGGTATTAGGTGAACCTGTGTTGGGTCCATATATTTTTATATTAGTTATATCCTCTTGTTGGACTGACCCTTTTATCATTATGTAATGTCCTTTGTCTCTTGTGATTTTCTTTGTTTTGAAGTCTATTTTGTCTGATACAATTACTGCAACTCCTGCTTTTTTCTCACTATTAGTTGCATGAAATATCTTTTTCCATTCTTTTACTTTCAGTCTGTGTATGTCTTTGGGTTTGAAGTGAGTCTCTTGTAGGCAGCATATAGATGGGTCTTGTTTCTTTATCCATTCAGTAACTCTATGTCTTTTGATTGGTGCATTCAGACCATTTACATTTAGGGTGATTATCAGTAGGTATGTACTTAATGCCATTGCAGGCTTTAGATTTGTGGTTACCAAAGATTCAAGGGCAATTCCCTTACTATCTAACAGTCTAATTTAACTCACTTCATATGCTATTATAAACACAACCTAAAGCTTCTTTTTTTCATCCTTTTTCTTCCTCCTCCATTCTTTGTATGTTATGAATCATATTCTGTACTCTTTGTCTTCCCTTGGATGACATCTGTTTAGCTTTAGGAATACTTCCATCTATAGGAGTCCCTCCAAAATGCACTGTAGAGGTGGTTGATGGGAGGTAAATTCTCTCTGCTTTTGCTTTTCTGAAAATTGTTTAATTCCTCCTTGAAATTTAAATGATAACCTTGCCAGGTAGTGTATTCGTGCTTCAAGGCCCTTCTGCTTCATTGCATTAAATATATCATGACATCCCTTTCTGGCCTTTAAGGTTTCTGTTGAGAAGTCTGATGATAGTCTGATGGGTTTTCCTTTGTATGTGATGTTTTTTCTCTCTCTATCTGCTTTTAAAAGTCTCTTTTTATCCTTGATCCTTGCCATTTTAATTATTATTATATGTCTTGATGTTGTCTTCCTTGGGTCTCTTGCATTGGGAGATCTGTGCACCTCCATGGCTTGAGAGACTATCTCCTTCCACAGACTGGGGAAGTTTTCAGCAATTACCTCCTCGGTGACACTTTCTATCTCTTTTTCTCTCTCTTCTTCTTCTGGTACCCCTATAATTAGAATGTTGTTCCGTTTGGATAGGTCACACAGTTCTCTTACTATTCTTTCGTTCTTAGAGATCCTTTTTTGTCTCTGTGCCTTGGCTTCTTTGTATTCCTCTTCTCTAATTTCTAATCCATTTACCGTCTCGTCTACTACATCTAATCTTTTAAATTACTCCATTGTATGTTTCATTTCAGATATGGAATTTCTTAATGATTGAATCCCCAACTTAAATTCATTCCTGAGTTCTTAAATATTTTTCTGTACCTCCATAACCATGTTTATAATTTTTATTTTGAACTCTCTTTCAGGAAGATTGGTGAGTTTGGTTTCATTTGGCCCTGTTTCTGGGGTTTGTGAGATTTTGGTCTTTTGTCATTTCATATTTCTGTGTGGTGCCCACTAGTGCGCAGAAACTCCAGTGGCTGGAGCTGCTCAGCCCCTAGAGTGAGGTTGGGGGTCATAGGGGAGCAGAGCTGGTGCCCCAAGGGAGGAAAGATCTGTTTCCTGATTCCCGTCTGCCCTGCCTGTGTCCTGTATCAGAGCCAGTGGGACAAGAACACACCTGTAAGCCTCTGTGCTTTGCATCTCTAGCTGTTGTATGTAGGGCCTCCCTGTGAATGGCTTGATGCCTACACTGGTACTGTGGTTTGTGAGCAGGTGCCTGCAGGCCAGTAGGAAGGCTCCGCAGCCTGTATGTCACAGTGGGTGGCCTCAGAGCTGAGTAGGCAGCCAGGGGGATGGAGCACCCGAAGCTCCCCAAAGTTCCTAACCAGCTGGGCAGAACGGGTCCAGACAATCTTGTCTAGCTCTCCCTTCTCCCACACCGCAAGCTCTGTGCAAACCCCACCCCTTCAGCAGCCCTTGTCTGCTAGGAAGCCTCTCAGACTGCCTGCCTTTCCTCTGTCACAGAGAGGCCAGTTGTGGATCCCCTCTTCCACAAATGGCCGGAATATCAATTTCTCAAGCACTCCTCATCTCTGAGCTCCCCAACATCCAGAGCACCACACACTATAGGCTTCTGCTCACAAAGCAGATCTCCAGGGCTAGGTTTTCAGCAGTTCCAAGCTTCCACCCCTCCCCACTCCGTTTCTCTTCCTCCCACCGGTGAGCTTGAGTGGGGGAAGGGCTTGGGTCCCGCTGGAATAAGGCTTTCCTACATTACCCTGTTCCGTGAGGTCTGCTCTGTTCATGAGGTCTGTTTGCAGCAACCTTTATTGTTGCTGTTTTAAGGTTAGTTGAATTAATTATCTATATATTTGTACTGTTTGTGGTTTTGGGAGGAGCTCTCCATCTCACCTCTCCCACCACCATCTTGCAAGTCAATTCTACATTCTTTTTTAAGCATACACTTTAAGCTAAATTAGTTTTCTTGTTTACTCTCTGCAAAAATTCAAACTTATGTATTCTTACTGATACAAGATTATTTTAGATTTGCTTTTGTCTTTTACTTAATTGGCCTAAAATATTCATCTCATGTGAGATTAAGTAAATTATAAAAGTGATATAGAGACTGAGATATATTTTAAAGAGATGTGCATAGAACAGATAATATTCATCCTCTCATATGAGAAATACATTGTGGAGAGGATGACCATGTTAATCAGGTTGTTGTCATAAGAGAGGATTTTCTAATTTTCTATACCATCCCAATAGTATGTCAACACAGTGAACATAAAATAAACAGGTAAGAATATTCCCCCATGGGGCAGAGGGTAGGCATTGTCTACATGTTTCACTATGTTTTTGGTATAGATTGATTCCTGTTCTGGTCTGGTGATACTTGAGGGATGAAAAGGAAAAAGCAAAGGAGAAAGGGAGTGCCAGGGAATGATATTTGAATGTGAGTTCCATTTTCCCACTATTTAGTCTTTAGCTCCAAGGGGGACATTTGTTTTATCAGGCAAGATGCTACAAGGGCACAAATAGGAGGAAGAGTGACTGACTCTTTTCTCTAAGGCATGACCAGGTAAGTAGATAACCTGAAGGCTTCTCTATTACCACAGAACCTTGGCAGCTCAGTGTTCCTAAGTATAAGAAGTCATGAGCATTTCAGAACTTACAGGTTTATAACTGAGAACTTGTGTACAAGCAACATGGCCCACATTGACATAGCTGTTACAAAATGCTGAGCAAAACCTTGTGGGTAATTGTAATGAGGAAGATGGAAAATTTGACAGGATTTAGGGTTTGTATTCACCAAGAATGGAGGAGAAGTTGAGCTAGTTATGTCAAAGACTGTCCCAAGCTATGCTTATTGTCTGGATGTGATTATTATTAACAACCACTCTTTTTACTTTTAAAGGTTCCCATTTTGAACAATAAGCCAGATGGCCATAGATAGCTAATATTCTGCAAGGGCTTTGCCAATGAAATTATAAAGGTAGGAGGAGGAAAGGGATATAAGCGACTACAGAATTTTATCTAATAAATACTAGAAACTCCTTGAAAGGATTACCAAAAATAATGCATCATATGATTTTTGAACTTTTAGAACACAGGGTTACTTTATCTTTCTTCTATATAAGGTGCTCTTGAGTCATACCAGATTAATTATAGATTAACTGTATAAATTATGTTCTCTAGGCACACCAGCTTTATGGTATAAAATAAGTTTTGCAATTCCACTACTTTGCACTATTTATAACGTTTAAAGACAACAGAATAAAATTGTATTTTTTTAGAGGCTTTGAAGTACATACAGGGGACTGAAAAGCATTACTCATAAGTAATTTCAAAGATATATGCCCCCCATTATGAAACATAATTTAAATAGTACTTCCATTTACTTTTATTTTCTGACTCATTCTGTCCCTGATACTGGCTTTATGCTTTCTGTGGCTACTATGTGTCTTTGTTTTTTGCTATAACTATAAAAAGATTATATCTTACACTTTCAATCGCTAAATTTAGCCTTTCTTACCTAGATTAAAGATGGAGGAAACTTATTTTCTATTTTTTGTATTTTTATATTTTTCTTACTTAAATCTGAAGAAAAACTGACAAAATCAAATTCAAATTATAGAGGGAACTAAAATGCATCTAAGTGTTTTATAATTATTTTAAAGAAAAGTTTTTGTTCAAATATGGAAGACAATAAACTTCTTATCTAAATATGGAATTATTAAATTTACATTAATTCCTCTAAGCTGTAATCTTTCAGTGTCATTTTTACCAGACAAAATATGAGGTGAGAAAATCCTTTCACTTTCATGTTTAATTTTAACATTTTTATAAGCAAACAAGAGTCATAGAAGTCATTTGTTAGCTTTAGATAAATGTTATACAGATCTTGTTAAAATGTCAATGTTAAGCGGAATAAAATCAACATATGATACAGTTTAAGTGTGAATGTGTGTGTCTATGTGAGTGTGTCTATTCCTTTCACTAGAAAAAATGCACCATTTATAATTCCAATTCAAACACACAATTAAGGCCGGAAAATGGTAATATATTTTAAAAACAAGTTTACATTTGACATATGTCTTTTATAATTTATTTAACCTTACCAGTAGTGGATTGTGTTTTGAAGTTATTATATTGTAAGAGAATATTTTCTACTCAACTATGGCTATTGATTTATTGTATCCCAAAGGCAAAGGATTATTGGTAACATTTTTCTTTTGGAAGGTAATTTTAAACTTAATATCAAGTACTGTATCTTTATATACCATAACAAACCTATACAACATATGTGTGTATAACACATATGCACTTTTAAATAATTTATTTGTAAATTATGAAGCTGTTCAACTCTACCTAAACTCTGTTAAGTGTAAAATGATTAAAAAAAAGATACAAGTATTATATTTAAATTATAGATTGAATCAGACTAGTTTACTAAATATTATTTTTATTGTAAATGGAATAATACTCACTTTAGTTAACAAAGGAAAAAATATTTTTAGGGTGGCAAAAATACTCTGCATGATACTACAATAACAGATGTAAACTACATAAATAACTTACGTAAACTAAGTAATGATAATGTGTCAATGTAGGTTCATCAATTGTAACAAATGCACCACTGTGGGGGGTTATTCATAATAGAGGAGACTGTGTATACATTTGGGCATACTCCCTAGTATATGGGGAATCTCTGTACTTTCTTCTCAGTTATTCTGTGAATCAAAAGCTGTTCTAAACAATAAACATTTTTTTAATTAAAATGATGATTAAACTATGCCTGATTTAAATCCAATACATATTTATCATGTTTTGTGAAAACTCAAAGTAAATGTTGCAAGTAACATTAAATTGCATATTGAATTATTATAAAAAAATCAGAGTTTATTTTATTTTCAACAACAGTGGAATATTGTACAAATCATCAGCAGACCCATTTAATCTCAGATAACCAAAATTCTTGGTATTAAATATATTGCCCTTTCTTTTTAGCTTTTAGCATACTTTCAATCTAAACTCCACTCTGATGATAAATTCCATTCATAAGTTTGAAATGTGTTTTTTTCAAACATCAAACATAATTATGCATTATGGAGTTACTAAAAATTCCTTATGTATCTATGATTTTGTTATAATCAAATCATTTTTGCAGGCTAACTTATTAATATCATGTTTCCAAACTCACTATTTAAAGTATACAACCAATAGAAAATTTGTCAGAACACATGTACAAATACTTCATAAAAGTCCTATCTAAATAACAGTAATCATTGAAAAGTTGGGCAATATCATTAGCCATTGTCATCATGCAAATTTAACTCAAACATTTTATCATCACATAGCAAATAATGGACTAAAAGTATCCAAAACATCAGGTTCTGGTGAGTGTAGTACAGTAGAATTCATATATGTCACTCATATATGTACATAAATTGGTACATTTGCTTTTACAAAATGTTTGGCTGTGTGTACTAAAATTGGACATGGACAAGTTCTATGACTCAGCATTCCATATGTATGTGTATATGGAAGATACAAATATAGCTTCCAGTTTGAACACATATTTTCTACAAAACACATGTATTATAATCCTCTTAGCACTATTCATAATAGCCCCAAATGCCCATCTTCACCAATGGAATGATAAATAAATTGTGCTATGTTTATAGAATAGAATACTATACAACAATGCCAATGAATTATAAACAACTATACAAAACAATGTGGGTATATCTTGGAAATACAATATTGAGGGAAAGAATTAAGACATCAAAGAGTACAAAATATATTATTTCATTTTTTGTAATATACAAAATGGGCAAAACTAATCGATGTTATTAGAAGAACAGAGGTTTCCCTTCAGAGTTGAGTAACTGGAAGGAAGCACAGAAGAGTTATCAGGGGTGCTGACTATGCTCTATGTCTTGATCTGAGTACATGATATGCACATAAGTAATATATTATTTCTATTTTTCTGCACTATTTGTGATAATTTTCTGATTTTATAATGTATCTCTTAAAAAGTAGATTTATTCTATACAATTACTTCATGCTTTGATGGATATAGGTCTTATATGATTATGCTACTTTTACATACTATAATAAAAATTAATATATTAAAACAAAAAATAACTAAATCATATAAAATAAGCCATCTCAAATTCAAGTTCTTACAAGTCCTTCAATAACTGAAGCAATTTACCTGTCAGGTATTTAAACAGCCTTTGATTCCAGATACAATTACAGCTGCTTTATATTGGATGAATAAGTCTATTTTAAGCTAACACATAAGGACTTCAAATAACTTTATATTTACATAGACACATTGTAGTGTTTTAAAATAAGGCTATTATTCTTTGCACCCATAACTCTTATTTCTTTGAGGTACTCAGTAAATGTGGACTATTTTCTCCCTTAAACAAAACTCACTGAAGGAAATCTGAAAAACATTTCAGTGAAAGTAGATCCATCATCCATATTGTCTGCTGGTAAATCACATTATTTTATATTTAAGTTTAACACTTTAGATACCCAAAGTACTATTAGGGATAACATGAAGGAGGAGGCAGAATGGATTTCATATGTATACAATGATAAGGAAATATTTCTATTTTCACTATAGTAGAGAATACCTCAACACATGGAGAAGCTAATCCTGAATTTGTGATAGATATCAGAAATCTCCCTCAGAAGCATTATTAGCAAAATCTAGCTCTGATGTCTGGTAAGGTCATACTTTGCTAAAAGCCATGTAGTAATGATTTATTTGGCTTTGGTTTTCAACATTCTAAAATTGTAAATAAATTAAAAGAATAAACTGCTCAAATTTGGCCAGCCATTAGGAATGGAAGTAAAAGTGGCAAAATCTCCTAGGCAAAGATGTCTGTTTAGTAAGAATATACAGATAAGGCTAGAATAAATGTCCAAATTATGCTTTGAGGATGCATTTATATCCCTAATGTAGACAATTTTCTCCTTGTGGCCATCATCTAACCAGCTCTCTTTTTTCTTCAGAAGACAAATGCAGTGACATTCTGACCTTAATGTTTAAAGCCTTATTCTAATTGTTAAGAAATTCTGAGTTGCATAATGTATAAACTAATTTATGTTTAATTTCATTCTAAATCTCTCTTCTTATCTTTACATTAGTTTTATGGAAATTCTACTCAGTCTTTTTTTTCATGTTAAATTTAATGAGCTATTTCCTTATATCTGGGCTTTAATGTAGTATATTATCTCTTTTTACATGAATATTCAATGTCTTCCTTATGTACTTTATTTTCTATTGGTTTTGTTGGGAGAACTGTTTAACCAAACAGTACCTTTAAGATACATCAGATAAGTCTCTGGATAGTACAGGTTTTAAGAACATGGGTCTGAACCTAGACTCTGGGGTTATAATTGTAGCCCAACCCTACTGGCTAAATTACCTTGGTAATTCATTGGGTAAAGTATTAAATCTCTGTGCTTAGAGGCTTCATCTGTCAGTGGGTTTACAGGATAATGATTAAACAAACCAACCATGGAAAATACTAACAGCAATGATAAGCATGTAAATTATCAATAAATTTTAAGTATTATTTTTATATTTATACATGTTTTTGTCTCCAAGCATTGGTGGTTGCCTCTCTAAACTGTGTTTTACAGCCTGTCACTGCTTAATGCTTCCTGCTCATTTCTAGGAATAACCTCATAAACTCCCCCTGGATTACAGACATAATCTCCCAAATATTCACCCTGTGTCTGAACAGTCAGTTACTCAGTGACATCAGACTAATATGTTATGGAATATTTTCCCAATTTCTTTCCCATTAATCTTGGTCTTTTTGACATATGGGAGCAAAATGGTATGCAGTATAAACTCAGAGAGCACATCTTGTATGATCTTCTTGGGGATTCATATAAATTTTAGCAAAATAAAGCTCCTGGGGAGTACTATAGTTAAATTTTGTTTAACTCCTAATTTCATGAGTTTATTTTAGCAAATATCTTTGTCCCAACTATGATATATTATTAATATTTTAACTACTATTTTGAGGACATGTTATAGAAACACTGCAGTTGTTGTATTTTGAGTCAATAATTTTATTTTAGAGTATGACACAAGGGTTTCTAATATAGTCATGGGATTTGGGGTCAGTGGAGTTACTGCTAGTATACACAAATAGATGAATATCAAATACTATCTATGAAACTGAATAGATATAACTTGCATATATTAACTAATTTTTAAATGTATATGTTTTTATTTTTAATAATATATTCATCACAGCATGCTCCTTAATATATACAGTATTTCAATATTGCATAAATGTTAAAATGTAACAAAAATCATGTGAGATTCCACATATATTTCATTATTATAAACAAAAACGGTAAGACCTACTGATAAGTTTTGTCAATCAACTGAATGTGAACTGAACCTCTGTTCCTTCATTAAATTACAATAGAATCCACTATTTATATGACCATAGACAAGTCATTTGACTTTTTTAAAACCTCACTTACAAGGCTGTTATAAGCACTAAGTTTGTTAACATTTGTGAAAATTTCTACAGAGTCTATAACACCAAGTTCATAATAAAATGTTAGTTCTTTCATTCTTTTCTTATGCTTCCCAAGTGTAATTTTATCAGGGCATAGAATAGACTTGTCCTTTTCACCTCTATATTCATAGCATATATAGTTTATTATATACTTTATAACATAATATGTAATAGCTCTCTAATCAATATTTGCTAAAGTAAATTGCAAAACTGAGATGGCAGAGAGTTATAAAACATTATCAATATGGAAATAGAGTATGTAGCCAATAATCACATTATTAAAATGTATGTTATAGAATTCTAATTTTTATTCATTAAATAAAGATGGATATTGGTCTATTTGCTTTTTGCAAGTATAAATATTTTTCTACTTCACTTGCATAGGCACTTATAAATCTACAGTTGCTTACAGAGTCCCAGCTAGCAAGAAATGCAATTTTTCAGGTGTATTTGTTACAGATATTGGAAACAAGTACAAACCTCACCTGAGCACTCATACTATTCAAACTTCCAGATTGACTTAGAGCATTAACATTACTTCTTCACACTCTTATCAGGAATCTATCTTTTTGTTCAGCCTAAGTCTCGGACAAATGAATTTGTCTGAGAAAATCAACTATATATACTCAACCCCCTTTTCCTGAGCTACTGGCAATTTGTTTAATGAAAACCATATACCCCAAACAAACTATAGCTCATGAGAGAACCATTAAGTGAACAGCCAAAAAAGAACATTGTCCTTACAGGTAAGCTGATTTTCCTTTTGCAGTATACAACCTAAAAATTGAAGACTTTTGTAAAAGTTTGTAGCTTATTATTATTACCATCAAAAATAACAGTCTAAGAACAAGCACTGTAACATCAGAGGGTTTATTCTTTAGGATTCTTGTTTGCAAACAATGCAATCCTCTCTGAGTTACTCATGCAGAAATACAATTCAATAAAGGATATTTGTTAGCTTACAGAATCATTGGTAAGGCTGTTGAGCCAGAGGCAGAAACAATGTCCCACACATTGCAGCAGTTTCTCTACCTAAACAACAGTACTGTTATCAGTTGGCTCCTATGACATAAAATAATTGGTATCAGAAACCCTACTACTGACACCTCTGAGGAGCTGGACACCTTATCACTGTGACTGCCAAAAGACTGATTTCCTTTTAGTTGTTGGTCCCTTCTATATCTAAGTTTTTCTTGGTTGAATCTTATTGGAGTAACGGATTAAATGCCTATGCCTTACTTGAAAGAGATTCTGTTGACATAGGCTTTCTAATTCTGTTCGAGAAGGCAAGACTCATAGTGCAGAAAATTATTGAGATACAGGGAAACTATGCAAAATATATCAGGTAGCTTTAAATAACAGATGACCTCAGTAGAGTAGAAAATACTATTTTATAAGGATGGGTTTGATTTCTAGGAATAGATGCTCTTTTACCAAAACAAATGTTCCTTTAGAGCAGTGAAATATTTACTTTAATCATTTATATAGCTACTAAGTGATCAAATATTTATCAGTTGTGACATTGTAATGGGTATTATTGGCATGAAGGTACACATATACCCTTCTGAACTATTGTCAATACAGTACAGGAGTTGATATGTTTTAGGTGCACAGAAATAAGACAAATCTATAATAATATGCACATGGAAAATCAGAGGTTCACAAAGTGGACAAAGGGACAAAAGTATATTTTTTCACAGGAAAAACATGCAGTTGAAGCTAGAAAGTATCCCATTGTATCTAGAATTTCCTTTGCTCTAAATATTTTATCAAATATTTATCTTCCTTTCTTAATTTTTGATTTGCATTGCATGAAATACACATTTCCTTTACTTTATTTCAACCTACCTATGCTGTTGAATTTGAAAAGAATTTTTGTAAGCAACATAGAGTTGAATCATGATTTTTTATCCATTCTGACAATGTCTATCTTTAGACTGGCTCCAAACAACAAATGCAAAGATTTGGAAAATCATGATAGGAACAGACCTTAAAATCCTGCTTTCTAACACAGACTCTCTTCTTCATACTGCATTTCATTTTACTGTGTTCTGCAGATACTGCATTACTCATGCAGAAATACAATTCCATAAAGGATATTCATTAGCTTACAGGGAGTTTTTAAAGTTTCTGGCAACCTTGCATGCAGCAAGTGTATTAGTGCCATTTTTCCAACAGTATTTGCAAAAGTACTTTGTCTCTTTGTGTCACATTTGGGTAAATCTCATAATATTCAAGCCTTTTCATTATTATTATAATTGTTATGGTGATGTGATCAGTAATCTTTGATGTTACTATTGTAACTGCTTTGGGGCACCATGACCTGTGCCTATATAAGATGACAAACTTAATAAATTCTGTGTGCATTCAGACTATTCCACTGACTGGCCAATCCCCCATCTTTCTCTCTCTCCCCTGGGCTCAGTATTGCCTGAGGAACAACAATATTGAAATTAGGCCAGCCAATAACCTTACAGTGGCCTCTAAGAGTTCAAGTGAAAGGAAAGGTTGCACATTTCTCACTTTAAACCAAAAGCCAAAAATGATCATATTTAGTGAGAGGGCATGTTGAAAGCTGAGACAGGCTGAAAGCTAGATCTCTTGTGCCAAAAATACAATTAGTGAAAGCAAAGGAAAAGTTCTTGAAGGAAATTAAAAATGCTACTCCAGTGAACACACAAATAAGAAGAAAACAAAACAAAGTTATTGCTGTTATAGAGAAAGTTTTAGTAGTCTGGACTGAAGAACAAACCAGCCACAACATTTCCTTAAGCCAAAGCCTAAACCAGAGCAAGACCCCAGCTCTCTTAAATTCCATGAAGGCCATGAGAAGTGAAGAAGCTGCAGAAGAAAAGTTAGAAGCTAGCAGATGGTGGTTTGTGAGGTTTAAGACAAGCCATCTCTGTAACATAAAAGTAAAAGGTGAAGGAACAAGGGCTGATGTAGAAGCTGTAGTAAGTTATCCAGAATATCTAGCAATGATTATTAATGAAGATAGCTACCCTAAACAACAGATTTTCAATGTAAATGGAACAGTCTTCTATTGGAAGATGCCATCTAGGACTTTCATAGCTAGAGAGGAGACATCAATGCCTGGCTTCAAAGCTTCAAAGGGAAGGCTGACTTAGGGGCTAATGCAGCTAATGACTTTAAGTTGAAGCCCCCACTCCTTGATTATTCCAAAAATCCTAGGGCAATTAAGAATTATGGTAAATCCACTCTGTCCATGCTCTTTAAATAAAACAAAGCCTGGATGACAGATGTGCTGTTACATCTGTTTACAACAGGGAATATGGAATATTTCAAGCCCATTATTGAGATCTACTGCACTTCAAAATACTACTGCTCATTGACAAGGCAACTTTCACTTAAGAACTCTGATGGAGTTGTACAAGATTAATTTTGTTTTCACACCTGCTAATACAATATCTATCCTGCAGCCCATGGACCAAGGAGTAATTCTGACTTTCAAGTATTCTTACTGCAGTGATACATTTCATAAAGCTGTATCTGCCCAGCAATTGTTCTCATGGATCTGGGCAAAGTATACTGAAAATTTTCTAGAAAGCATTCACCATTCTAGATGCTATTAGGAATATTTGTGATTCATGGGAAGAGGTCAAAATATCAACATTAACAGGAATTTAGAAGTTGATTCCAACCTTCATGGATCACTTTGAGGAGTTCACTAGTTCAATGGGGGGGTAACTATAGATGTGGTAGAAATAACAAGAGAGCTAGAATTGGAAGTGGAGCCTTAAAATGTGACTGAATTGCTGCACTCTCATGATAAAACTTTAATGGATGAGGAGTTGCTCCTTATGCATGATCAAAGAAAGCAGCTTCTTGAGATTAAATCTACTCTTAGTGAAGATGCTGTGAAGATTGTTGAAATGACAACAAAAGATTTAGAATATTATACAAACTTAGTAGATAAGGCCACAGCAGAGTTTGAGAGAACTGATTCCAAATCTGAAAGTCCTACTATGGGTAATATGCTATCAAATAGCATCACGTTATAGAAAAATTATTAATGAAAGGAACAGCTAATAAATGCAGCAAACTTTTTTGTTGTCTTACTTAAAGAAATTGCCACAGCCACATCAGCCTTCAGCAATTACCACGCTAATGAGTCAGCAGCCATCAGCACTGAAGCAAACCCTCCACCAGCAGAAAGATTATGACTTGCTGAAAATTCAGATGATTTTTAAAATTCTTGACAATGAAGTATTTTTAATTAACACGTTTTCCTAGAAATACTGCTATTGCACACTTAATAGACTATAGTATAGTGCAAACACAACTTTTTTATGCAATGGGAAACCAAAAAATTCATTTGATTTACTTTATTGTGACATTCGCTTTATTGCAGTGATCTGGAACTGAACCCACAGTATCTCTGAGGTATGCCTATACCATGACACAGTAAATATTTCTAATTTTGCTCTATGTATAATTCTTCTTTATTAAAGGTTGAGAATGGCAAGAAATATCACAGAACAAGAATAAATTATTTGTCCATCAAATCACTGTCATATGCTAAACTGTGGTTACTGCTGGGATTACAGTGAAAAATAATAAAAACATATACTTGCTATCAGAAAGTCTATAATCCACTGAACTGTAGTATCAGAGCAAGTTTTAAAATGTGTTACTCATTGAACTGTTTTAAATATACATGTTTATTTTCAAGACTTGTCCTAACAATGAGAGAGAGAATTGGGGTGGGTTATCAGCAGTCTCAGCTGAAGAGAGACGAGGGGTTCAGAAGTCAGACACCAGGAATCTGAAACATGTACTATTCCAGGATATATTTAGTCACCTTTTGGTTTTCAAATAGCCAAGAGTCAAAATGTTTTTCTACTTTTTAAATACTGATAAAATTCTAGTTGAAAACATTCCCCAATCTACACTACATGAGGTGTTACATTAAAAGAGTTAAAATTTCAAAATTACTCTTAGTAAAAATATCAAATTTGTCAGACATATTATTTATTTAAAATATATATGTAAGTCAACCTATTTATAAAAAGGTGTCCATTTTTAATGTTAGTACATGAGCCCATATTAATATCCTGAAAATATCATGTGATCCATCCTGATATTTATAACAATTAAAAATATAATTTGAATGCTTTTTTCTTTAGTACTTTAGTGCTTAGGTTTGCATATTTGTTTAAAGAATTATTTAAAATAAAGCATAAGAAATATAATTTTATGATTTCAATCTTCTGCTTCATTGGTTGGTAATAAGCAGAGGGTCTTTTGCTATTACTTTTCTCTGAGTATCCTCCACCTAACAGGACTATTCTAATTCCTTGTTGTTGAGGCTATTTGCATGGGTATAAATCAAAAAAGTCTGTGCTGGAGATGGGACCCATTTTAGAAAAGAAAACAAAGGCAGGCTCATTTACAGTGTAAAAAAAAAAAAAGAAAATAATTCTTACCCAAGTCAGGACCTTTGTTCTGTTTCTGGATGTATTCCTAACACTGGAAGAGTGCCTTTCAAGGGTAGGTATTTGCTTAATAGTCTTTGAATTAAATATTAGGCTCCCAAGTGTAAGCCTCATTCTACAGGAACATTTACCAGGAAAGTCTTACATTAGTAGTTATAGGAAATATCCCAATGGATAACTGAACTATAGGTTAGTTTCCAAAATAAAAACTATCTAGTTTCCTTGCATATATAGCAAATGGAAGTGCTATTATTTGGAAACCAAAGCTAACCTAAACTTCTACCACTGAGTATTAGTTTTGATTCACCATTGAGGGTGATAACTAATATCCAAATGAGATCTATTAATGTATTTTATAATTTTGCTGATCACCCAAACTTACATTTATTTCTATAGAACCACTTAGGAAAAAATGCAATTAGTTACCCTTATTCACTGATTCAACTGAAAAAATCATTAGCATTTTTGTATGTTCTTTTTTATCCCTAGGCATACCCTATAATCCTGGAAAACATCAAAGACAAATGTGATGAAGGCCTGTGGTGTAAACCAACTATTCCTATAATGTACTATTTCTCTACTAAACTTGATTTTTGTTTATTTGTTGTATTTTAGCTTTGACCAGACATGTAAATGTTAGTAAGGAAGTGTTAAAATCTATATCCAAGCCATTTATGTTAAAGCACACTTTGACTATAGTAAAAATAAAGCCACTTACAGAATAAAAGACTCAACTACTACAGGAGGACATGCTTGCCATTAGAGCTAATACCAATGAATAACTTTTTGGGGATTTAGTCTTGACACTGGGGAGCTAAATGACAGTTTGATGGCTTGAGGGACCAGCATTCTTGACAGAGCCTCTGAGATGGGTCAATCAGGAATGAGTGCATAGTGCTAAGTTCTAAGGGCCATGAGAATAAAGGATACAAAGGAGAGAGAGCTTTGTCTCAGGCGAAAGACAAAGGTTTCTGAAAACACGTTACTAAAAGCAGCACCAGAGGATAACTACAACAATTGCCTCATAATGAAGGCAGGAATAACTAAATAGGTTATTAAATACTCCCAAGTTGTAGAAAGTTGTCTACCTCCACAGGAAAAAGTGTTTAAAATTTAGCAGACTGAATTCCTAGGGAGTAATATGTTTTTATTTCTATGTTTCAAAGTTACTCAGCTTGTGCATCCACTTACCAAAAAGTTTTGATACCTCTCATTACTGAAAACAATGGCTTCAAATGAAAAAAAAAGTTCTCCCTACAGCTCAAAGCTAAGAGCTAAGCCAGTGTTCAAACGAATATTTTCCACATGCTCTATTACAACTAAAAACTTGAATGCACCCTTTATTTGAAGAATCATTTTCTCTGTTTAAAGTTTCACTAAAAATTCTAATACTTTAGAAATTTGAGTACTTATCAAATTATATCAAGTAAAACTGGCCTCAGACATAAAAGAGTTTAGAAATTTACACAAGCTGGAAGCATTGCCTCCCACTAAAATTCTTTCATGGAAAAATGTCACAAAAATGTTTTCTCAGACAAATGAAATATATAGAGAAAAATAATCTATTTTTATTTACTTATAAGCTCTGAAAACTGATAGAGAACACAAATCTTTTACTAATTAAATCATATTTTTGTATTTCTGATTGTTTTAGAATTTTTAAGTTAAAAAATATATATTTGGAATACTCTAAACTTAGAAAAAGTGTTTCAAATAAATTTGAAATACCAACTTTTAAAGAACTCATAAAACTTTAATAAAATACAGTGCTTAGAATGTAATGAACATATTAGTATTTTAGCAACTTCAGCTATTTAAAAAATAATTCATTCACAGAGTAAAAATTGTACTGACTTATCATTTCTTCTATTAATCATTTTAATTAATTTAGTTTTATTTATAATCTTCACTTCCCTTTTGTCTTAGAATTGATAGACAATTTTTATCATGCTTCCTAACATTCTGGCAAGCCTTATGATGATTGACTTTGAAATGAATACAAAAAATAAATAATGCAGGCTCCTTATGCTTTCAAAAAACAAAATGAAACAAGAAACAACCTAATATTTAAAATTAAACAGCACTTAAAACAGCAATAAAATCTATCCAAATCTTACCAGTAAATTTAAATTATTTGAAAATTGTAATTCTGTTTCCTAAGTTGATAGATAATAACTGCACTAGTGGGGGTGATGATTTAATAATGCAAGTAAATATTGAACCACTATGTTGTATACTTGAAACCAATATAAGATTGTGTATCAACTATATTTCAATACAAAAAATTAATGCTGCTTTTCAGTGACCAGTCATTTCTTGCCATCCTGGAGCACATACTACCCTTATTCACAGTATTGACTGCTGTTTCTCAGCCTCTTATTCCTGCTTTTTAGATCCCCATCACCACAGATGACTTCAGGCATCTATTTTCTTCCCTCTTCTTTTTTTCTCTCTCTTACTCCTACTGGCATTATCAAACCTCACTTCTCCCAACTTCACCCACACAAGGGTAGTGTTTTAATCCAACTTTGAGCTTAACTACACTCTGATCAACAAGCCTGGAGAAAACCACACAGTCATGGTAACTGTTCTCACTTTGATGATGACAAGCTTCAAGTGGATTATTCATGGAACAAAGTGATCATGAAATGCCTCCCCAGTCCATGGTCTTGTGCTCTCCTAAAGCACCCTTCACTTTCTCAATCAAAACATAACTTTCAAATCTCAAACTACCACCCATATCTACCAAGGTCACTAATAATTGTTTTTATTAGATTGTAACATCATCATTTATGGTACTTTCCATCACCTACCCTGTCTTTTTTTAAAATGGCATTTTCACCATTTTCTATCATAATGAGTAATTTACTTACTTATGTTGTTTATCTGCTCTATCTCCCCAGTGCCTAGAATGGTGCCTAGCTCATAATATACCCTTTATAAATCTTTGTTCAAGTAATCATCTACATAAATAACTTTTACATCTGCACTTTAAGAACTCACTTATGTTCTAATTGTGAAGCCCTACTATAAATCTTCCACTTGCTGGAAATCTAAACATATTTAAAACTCAATTTATTATTTATATATTATTCAGTGAAGTTATTATTTATGATATTCAATAGCTAGTTGTAACAAATATTACTAGTTAATAACTAATTAGTATTGATTTTTATTCATCATTCATATAAATTTATTCATAAATCATCTGATGTAGAGCCAAGACTTTTTGTTAATACGGTTTCATTATTTGGATTCCTATATGTAATTTCTAATCATGTTCAAAATGCATTATTTAAGAGTTTTATCTTTCAGTTTCCTTAAATAGGAGTTAGATATTTTTCAGTTACATTATTTTGCAGTGTTTTCTGTCACCTAGAAACCCACTGTTCCTGAACCTTTTCTAAGCCACCTTTTCCAACTGTCTATTTGACTCTTTCAGTCACACAATTTTTGTCAATAATTTCCTGTTATTTTTAAAACATTCTGAAACCATGATTCTGCCAGATTATTAGTTTTCCCTAATTTTATAGTTGCCTTGTCTATCCCTAATATATTTTTCTTCTCTTGCTTTACCAAGACCATCAAAAGCACAAAAACTGCAACTCTCTTTGTACATGTTTTATTGGTTTATGCAGCATTTAATGAAATAACATAATTAAAGCTATAAAATAAACTGACATTAACAAGTTTAAGAACCAAGGCAACTGACTGCATTATCTTCCTACTGCTGTTGTTCCAAATTACCAACTTGGTGGCTTAAACAACACAAATGAATAATCTTACAGTTCTAGCAGTCAGAAGTCCAAAACAGGTATTATTGGGCTAAAGTCAAGGTGTCAGCAGAGTTGCATTCCTTTTGGATATTCTAAGGGAGAATATTTCCTTGTGCTTTCCAGATTCTAAAGGCCATTCACATTCCTTTCTAGTGACTTCCTCCATGGACCAAACCAGAAACACAGCAACTTTTCTCCTCTCTGAATTGTCTTTCTTACCACTTCTTTCTCTCACTGTGACCCTGTGGCCTCCATTTTATAAGGGTCCTTGTGATCAGAATGTGCCCCCCGGTATGATACAGGATAATCTCCCCATCTCAAAATTCTTGACATATTTTCAAAGTTCTTTTTGCCATGTAATGTAATGTATTCAAAACTTTTGGGGATTAAAATGTGGACATCTTTGGAGGCATTATTGTCTACCATGCTGACCATACATCTCATTTCTTTGGAAGAGAAGTACATCAGGTATTGTTCAGTAGAGAGTACTTGCAAGTGGTTACTGCATTTTGAGGTCAGTAGGAAAGTTTTAAAGAGGGAAAGGAGAGTGTCTATTAATCTGCGGTATCTGTTAAATAGAGGTCTATTAAAACACTCTTTGCTGAATGTATATTGTATTTTAACTTTTACCATGTGTATTTAAATATTAAAGAATAGGCACTGTTAACAGACCTGCCATTATATTTTCCATATTAAAAATGAAACAAAATGTATTTAATCATGTCTATATTGATAACATTTTATATTTTTCAGTTTCTTTTTCTTTTGCAATTAGGGGTACAGTAAATATATATTTAACCTTATTCAAATATAGATTTTTTTTTCCAAGGAACTAGCCTACAGAACTGTAAGTGTAATCAGCTGCAGAAAATCAAGCTAATGTTACCATAGGATTCAAACTAACAGTCCTCCAAAATGACCATCTCTAGTTCCATATCTACCTTAACATGCCTTTTCTACACACACTTACAAATATGGACGATACTAAATTTTATTTTTTCTCAATTTGATTGTTGAAAAATATTTCATTGCTTTAATTTACCATTTTTATTTACTAATTAGGGGTATTTTATAAGCACATTTAAATACGGCTTTCTAAGACACTGAAGCTACAGTAACTCAAAACAGGCTATAGCACTGTTTGCTATAGGCTGCCAATCTGTTCTATAACACCAGCATTTGATGTTCAGTGGCAGTAGTGACCAAGGATGAGGGGTGATTTCAGTCCAGCATCCACAAACTGGCAGTGCCATGGGCAGTGATTAGGGCAGTAGGAATAGTAGTAGCAGAACGATCTTTCAATACACTATTTCAGTGGCATCATTTTGGCACTGTTTTCCATGATTTGAACTCCTCTGATTCTTTCCCATTTTCTGAGAAAGGTTCTCCATCTTCACAACTAATTCTAAGTTTTCAATTGATTCCAAAAGCTGTGCCATATTTTGGGGGATAATTTACTTTTAAAGTAACCTAGTCAGTTTCAGTTGTTTAAATACAAGAAACCTATATGAATCACATTTTCCTTATCTGTAATGAAGGGCTCATAATAATACAAACCAAGGGTTGTAGTGAGGGTTGAAAGAAAATACATGCATATCACTGAGCACAATGTTTGACATGTGGAAACTATGTAAAACTATTTTAATATTGTTTTCATGGTTTTAATTAGACCTAAACAACATGCAGACCATGAAAGGATATATAATTTGTAGTAAACATAAACTGAGAGAAGATTTAAACCATTTACTTTTATCACTAACTGGTCAGGAATAGATTAAGTCTGCATCACCTTTCTATAGCTAATTGTTTTGTAGGGAATATTTTTTGGTTCCATCATAGAGTAGGGATAGTGACTCAAAGGGACTAATTCGATTTGGGGGAAGTCACTCTAAGATAATGATATATTCCTCCCTGTCATTGTCCTTCCTCTTCTGTATAGAAGTTTGTCCTCTGTTAGGATACGTGTAAAGAAAATGGGTATCATTAGAAATAATTACTTCATGTTAAATCCACTTATTAAATGTTTGCCACATGTTGAGCATTCTGTGAATCATGTTTGTCCTACATAAGGCTTTTGAAAAATCCAAAATTATCTGCCACCCATAGAAAAAACATGGAGTATGCATTTTGAGTGTTAAATTCTTTTCCATCTTTAGCTAATTTTATACCTTAATTTTTTTAACTTCATTTACTGACCTAAGAAATTTTGCATTATTTTTGCCATAATGTCCATTTCTGTAAGCCATTTTAAATCCAGTTGAAAAATAATCACACAAAAATAATAACAATATGATTCTCTTTTATTCCCAGGCAACATATTTGTATAGAAACTCCTAAATCACAGAACCTGGAAGTGAATTAAGCAACATCATTTGCAGAAGAAAAAAAAACTATTACTATTAAACTTTAATTAGTTAGAAACTATATTAGCCAGCCAGTCAAGATTATTTGAATTCACATGAATGATGTATACATAAGTAGCCATGTGCATTTAGTTTAGGAGGACCATTTACTATAAAAAAAGATAAATGTACATGGTATTTATATGTCACTAAGCACATGGTGAATGTACATAGAGAGAACAAGCAGTTACACCATTTTACTATAATGGAATGACATCTCTATTATGTAAAACACCATATTCACTGTCTGACAAAATATTTTTTCATTCGTTTGTTTCACTTTTCCAGTTTTATAATTCTGTGACGAAATTGTAGGATAGCAATAATGTCATGGCAACTGAAAGTTTA
>JAVSCE010016357.1:0-24302 GCA_032199065.1 Smutsia gigantea
CTAGTACAAAGCTACAGTAATCAAAACAATTTGGTACTGGCACAAAAACAGACCCAAAGATCAATGGAAAAGAATAGAGAGCCCAGATATAAATCCAGACATATATGGTCAATTAATATACAATAAAGGAGCCATGAATATACATACAATGGGGAAAAGGCAGCCTTTAATACTGGTATTGGCAAAACTGGACAGCTACATGTAAAAGAATGACACTGGATTACTGTCTAACTCTATACACAAAAGTAAACTTGAAATGGATTAAAGACCTAAATGTAAGACATGAAAGCATAAAACTCCTAGAAGAAAACAGGGAAAAATCTCTTGAACATAACCATGCGCAATTTTTTTTTTCTGGACACATCTCCCCAGGCAAGGGAAACAAAAATTAAAAAACGAACAAATGGTACTACATCAAGCTAGAAAGCTTCTGTACAGCAAAGGACACCATCAGGAGCACAAAAAGGCATCCTACATTATGGGAGAATATATTTGTGATATATCAGATAAGAGGTTAACACCCAAAGTATATAAAGAACTCATATACCTAAAAGACAAATAACCCAGTTAAAAACGGGCATAGGACTGGAACAGACATTTCTCCAAAGAAATATAGACAGCCATCAGGCACATGAAAAGGTGCTCCACATAGCTAACCATCAGGGAAATGCAATTCAAAGCCACAATGAGATATCACCTCATACCAGTTAGAATGTCCACCATCCAAAAGACAAGAAATAATAAATGTTGGCGAGGATGTGGAGAAAAGGGAACCTTCCTACATTGTTGGTGTGAATGTCAATTGGTGCAGTCACTGTGGAAAGCAGTATGTATGTTTCTCAAAAAAAATAAAAATAGAAATACCATGTGACCCAGCAATTCCACTTCTAAGATTTTACTCAAAGAAAACAAAATCCCTATTTTGAAAAGATATGTGTACACCATATGTTTATTGCTACATTATTTACAATAGCCAAGATTTGGAAGCAACCAGTGTTACCTATCACTGGATGAATGGACAAAGAAAAAGTGCTACATACACACAATAGAATATTATTCTGCCATAAAAAAAGAAATAAATCCTGCCATTTGCCACAACATGGATGGACCTAGCAGGAATCATGGTAAGTGAAATAAGCCAGACAGAGAAAGACAGGTACCATAAGATTTCATTTATTTATGGAATTTAAAACCACTACAAAACAATATTAACAAAATAGCCATAGACTATAGACACTCGTGGTTACCACTGAGGAGGGGTTTTGATGGTTGGGTGGGGAAGGGGAGGATTAAGGGGCACAACAATTCTCTATTATAATATACATTGGTCATGGGGAAGGAATGTAGCATGCAGAATATAGCCAATGATTCTGTAATATCTTCTTATGTTAATAGATTACTAAGTGTGCTAACTGGGGTGAGGATTTAATAAGTGGGTAACTGGAAACACTGTGTTGTGCACTTGAATATAAGATTATATATCAACTATACTTCTTTAAAAATATGATAACCTATTATGTAAGTATATAAAATAAGAGCTTAGAGAGTTCCAGGAAGATGGCAGTGGGAGCAGGGCTGTGGAAATCTCCTCCCCAAACAATATATATCTATGAAAATACAGCAAATACAATTATTCCTAAAAGAGAGGCCAGAATACACTTCAGGACAGCGCACAGCCTGCATCTGCACCTGAGAGGACTCGGCACCCCGTGAGGCAGGTAAGATACGGAGCCGCGTCCCGGCGGGACCCGAACACTCCCCCACACCAGCGCACCGGCAGGAGGAGAGGATTCAGAGCCAGAGGGAGTGGAAGTACAGGCCACGAAATAACGGGCCCTGGTGATCTGCGCCGGGAGCGCTGACACACATTGTGCGGTGTAGCGGAGATTGGAGAGGCAGAAGGTGCAGGTTTTGAACTGGGAACGCGCCCGGGTCCTTGCAGCCGGCTCCCGGGGCAAAAGAAAATTGCACGCTTTTTTCAGCAGTCTTACCATTGTCCCAGCACATTCAGCACAGCAGGCTAGGAGTCCTGAGGAATTTCGGACCACTTCGCTGGCGACTAGGAAAAAGTAGCTGCACTGAAACTTTACACAGAGAACAATAGCCTCCCATTCGTTCCCGCCCCGGCCAGAGCTGCAAACCACCCAGCAGAACGGCGCGGCCGAGGCTGCAGAATAGTGGAGCAACAGCTCCACCTACAGCATCCTTACAGAATCTACGCCTCCTGGGCTTTTTTTTTTCCTTTCTTTTCTTTTCCTTTCTTTCTTTCTTTCTTTTTCTCTTTTCTTTCTCTTCTTTTTTTTATCTTTTATTTCTCTTCCTTTTATTTTAAAGTCTTAAAGAGCCCAGCTGACACACATGGCACCTGCCAACGACCACTTCTATTGCCATGAAAAGACAGAGGAATATGGTACAGACAAAGCTCACCCAGACAACACCAGAGAGGGAACCTGAAGGGATGGAAATGCACAGTCTTCCTGAAAAAGAATTCAGAATAAAAGTCATAACCATGCTTATAGATCTACAGAGAAATATGCAAGAGCTGAGGGAGGAAGTGAGGGAGGTCAGGAAAGATAATGCAGAAATGAGACAAGCCATTGACGGGCTTAGCAGCAGACTGGACGAGATGCAAGACACTGTTGATGCAATAGAAATCAGAGAACAGGAATACAGAGCAGCTGAGGCAGAGAGAGATAAAAGGATCTCTAGGAATGAAAGAATATTAAGAGAACTGTGTGACCAATCCAAACAGAACAATATTCACATAATAAGAGTACCAGAGGAAGAAGAGAGAGAAAAAGGGATAGAAAGTGTCTTTGAAGAAATAATTGCTGAAAACTTCCCCATGCTGGGGAAGGAAAGAGTCTCGCTGTCCATGGAAGCCCACAGATCTCCTAACACAAGGGACCCAAGGAAGACAACACCAAGACACATACTAATTAAAATGGCAAAGATCAAAGATAAGGACAGAGTATTAAAGGCAGCTAGAGAGAGAAAAAAGATCACCTTCAAAGGAAAACCCATCAGACTATCATCAGACTTCTCAACAGAAACCTTACAGGCCAGAAGAGAATGGCATGATATATTTAACATTATGAAACAGAAGGGCCTCGAACCAAGAATATTGTACCCAGCACGATTATCATTTAAATATGACAGAGGGATTAAACAATTCCCAGACAAGTGAAAGCTGAGAGAATTTGCCTCCCATAAACCACCTCTACAGGACATCTTAAAGGAACTGCTCTAGAGGGAAGCACTCCTCAGGCTAAAAAGATGTCACCAGAGAAAATAAAATCATAGCAAAGAAAGCAGACCATCCAAATACTAACTAAAGGCAAAGAATAAAACACTTAGAATATAAAGAATGGAGGAGGAAGAATAAGAAGGGAGAGAAATAAAGAAACATCAGACGGTTTTTACAATAACTTAACAAGAAAGTTAAGTTAGATTGTTAAATAGTAAAGAAGAAACCCTTGAACCTTTGGTAACCACGAATCTAAAGCCAGCAATGGCAGTAAGTACATATCTATCGATAATCACCCTAAATGTAAATGGACTGAATGCACCAATCAAAAGACACAGAGTAACAGAATGGATAAAAAAAAAGACCAATCTATATGTTGCCTAAAAGAGACTCACCCCAAACTCAAAGATGTACACAGACTAAAAGTGAAGGGATGGAAAAAGATATTTCATGCAAACAACAAGGAGAAAAAAGCAGGTGTTGCTGTATTTGTATCAGACAAAAAAGACTTCAAAACGAAGAAAGTACTAAGAGATAAAGAAGGACATTACATAATGATAAAGGGGTCAGTCCAACAGGAAGATATAACCATTATAAATATATATGCACCCAACACAGGAGCTCCAGCATATGTGAAACAAATACTAACAGAATTAAAAGAGGAAATAGAAAGCAATGCATTCATTTTATGAGACTTCAACACACCACTCACTCCAAAGGACACATCAACCAGATGGAAAATAAGTAAAGACACAGAGGCACTAAACAACACACTAGAACAGATGGAACTAACAGACATCTGCAGAATTCTGCACCCAAAAGCAGCCAGATACACATTCTTCTCAAGTGCACATAGAACATTTTCCAGAATAGACCACATACAAGGCCACAAAAAGAACCTCAGTAAATTCAAAAATATTGAAATCCTACCAACCAACTTCTCAGATCACAAAGGTATAAAACTAGAAATAAATTTTAGAAAGAAACCAAAAAGACTCACAAATACATGGAGACTTAAAAACATTCTCCTAATTAATCAATGGGTTAACGACCAAATCAAAACAGAAATCAAAGAATATATGGAGACTAATGACAACAACAACACAAAGCCACAACTTCTGTGGGACACAACAAAGGCAGTTCTAAGAGGAAAGTATATTGCAATCCAGGCCTATCTAAAGAAGGAAGAACATTCCCAAATGAATAGTTTAAAGACACAATTACTGAAATTGGAAAAAGAAGAATAAATGAGGCGCAAAGTCACCAGAAGGAGGGACATAATAAAGTTCAGAGAAGAAATAAATAAAATTGAGAAGAATAAAACAATAGAAAAAATCAGTGAAACCAAGAGCTGGTTCTTTGAAAAAATAAACAAAATAGATAACCCCCTAGCCAGACTCATTAAAAGAAAAGGAGAATCTATACACATAAACAGAATCAGAAATGAGAAAGGAAAAATAATGACAGACCCCACAGAAGTACAAAGAATTATAAGAGAATATTATGAGAATCTACATGCTAACAAGCTGGAAAACAAAGAAGAAATGGACAACTTCTTAGAAAAATACAACCTTCCAAGGCTGATTAAGCAAGAAACAGAAAAACTAAACAGACCAATCACCAGCAATGAAATTGAATCGGTAATCAAAAAACTACCCAAGAACAAAACCCCCAGACCAGATGGATTCACCTCTGAATTCTACCAGACATATAGAGAAGAAATAACACCCATTCTCCTTAAAGTTTTCCAAATAATAGAAGAAGAGGGAATACTTCCAACTCATACTATGAAGCCAGCATCACTCTCATACCAAAACCTGGCAAAGACCTCACCAAAAAAGAAAATTACAGACCAATATCCCTGATGAACGTAGATGCAAAAATACTCAATGTAACAGTAGCAAACTGAATTCAAAAATATCAAGAGGATCATACACCATGATCAAGTGGGGATTCATCCCAGGGATGCAAGGATGGTACAACATTCGAAAATCCATCAACATCATCCACCACATCAACAAAAAGAAGAACAAAAACCACATGATCATCTCCATAGATGCTGAAAAAGCATTTGACAAAATTCAGCATCCATTCCTGATTAAAACTCTCAACAAAATGGGTATAGACGGCAAGTACATCAACATCATAAAGGCTATATATGACAAACCCACAGGTAACATCATACTTAATGGCGAGAAGCTGAAAGCTTTTCATCTAAGATCGGGAACAAGACAAGGATGCCCACTCTCTCCACTGTTATTCAACATAGTACTGGAGGTCCTAGACATGGCAATCAGACAAAACAAAGACATACAAGGCATCCAGATTGGTAAAGAAGAAGTCAAATTGTCACTATTTGCAGATGACATGATATTGTACATATAAAACCCTAAAGATTCCATTCCAAAACTACTAGAACTAATATCTGAATTCAGCAAAGTTGCAGGATACAAAATTAACACACAGAAATCTGTTGCGTTCCTATACACTAATGATGAACTAACAGAAAGAGAAATCAGAAAAACAATTCCATTCACAATTGCATCAAAAAGAATAAAATACCTAGGAATAAACCTAACGAAGGAAGTGAAAGACCTGTACTCTGAAAACTACAAGACACTCCTAAGAGAAATTAAAGAGGACACTAACAAATGGAAATGCATCCCATGCTCTTGTCGAGGAAGAATAAATATTGTCAAAATGGCTCTACTACCTAAAGCAATCTACAGATTCAATGCAATCCCTATCAAACTACCAACAGCTTTCTTCAATGAACTGGAACAAATAATTCTAAAATTCATATGGAACCACAAAAGACCCCGAATAGCCAAAGCAATCCTGAGAAGGAGGAACAAAACAGGGGGAATTACACTCCCTGACTTCAAGCTCTACTACAAAGCCACAGTAATCAAGACAATTTGGTATTGGCACAAAAACAGACCCACAGACCAGTGGAACAGAATAGAAAATCCAAACATTAACCCAAACATATACAGTCAATTAATATTTGATAAGGAGCCTTGGATACACAATGGGGAGATGACAGCCTCTTCAGCAGCTGGTGTTGGCAAAACTGGACAGCTACATATAAGAGAATGAAACTGGACTACTGTCTAACCCCATATACAATAGTCAACTCAAAATGGATCAAAGACCTGAATGTAAGTCATGAAACCATAAAACTCTTAGAAAAAAACATAGGCAAAAATTTCTTGGACATAAACATGAGCGACTTCTTTATTAACATATCTCCCCGAGCAAGGGAAACAAAAGCAAAAATGAACAAGTGGGACTATATCAAGCTGAAAAGCTTCTGTATAGCAAAGGATACCATCAGTAGAACAAAACGAGATCCTACAGTATGGGAGAATATATTCATAAATGACGTATCTGATAAAGGGTTGACATCTAAAATATATAAGAACTCACACACCTCAACAAACAAAAAGCAAATAATCCAATTAAGAAATGGGCAGAGGACATGAATAGACACTTCTCTAAAGAAGAAATTCAGATGGCCATCAGGCACATGAAAAGATGGTCCACATCACTAATCATCAGAGAAATGCAGATTAAAACCGCAATAAGATATCACCTTACACCAGTGAGGATGGCCAACATCCAAAACACAAACAACAACAAATGTTGGGGAGGATGTGGAGAAAAGGGAACCCTCCTACACTGCTGGTGGGAATGCAAATTAGTTCAACCATTGTGGAAAGCAGTATGGAGGTTCCTCAAAAAACTTAAAATAGAAATACCATTTGACCCAGGAATTCCACTCCTTGGAATTTACCCTAAGACTACAGCAGCCCAGTTTGAAAAAGACATATGCACCCCTATGTTTATCACAGTACTATTTACAATAGCCAAGAAATGGAAGCAACCTAAGTGTCCATCAGTAGGTGAATGGATAAAGAAGAGGTGGTACATATACACATTGGAATATTACTCAGCCATAAGAAGAAAACAAATCCTACCATTTTTAACAACATGGATGGAGGTGGAGGGTATTATTCTCAGTGAAATAAGCCAGGTGGAGAAAGACAAGTATCAAATGATTTCACTCATTTGTGGAGTATAAGAACAAAGAAAAAAACTGAAGGAACAAAACAGCAGCAGACTCACAGACCCCAAGAACGGACTAATAGTTACCAAAGGGAAAGGGACTGGGTAAGATGGGTGGGAAGGGCGGGATAAGAGAGAAAATGGGGTATTACGATTAGCAGACGTCATGTTAGGGGGGCATGGGGAGGGCTGTACAACTCAGAGAAGACAAGTAGTGACTCTATAGCATCTCACTATGCTGATGGACAGTGACTGTGGGGTTGGTGGGCGGGACCTGATGAAGGGTGTAGTTTAATAACCATAATATTGCACATGTAATTGTAAATTAATGGTACCAAAATAAATTATAAAAAATAAATAAAATAATATAAGAGCTTAGGTATATAGAGAAATGGAAATAGTTATAGAAAATTTTTAATATAACGTTTCAGCTTTTGATAGATGAAATATACAAAAAAAGAATAGAAATAATATATGAAATATATGTTTGTGTAAATATACTAATACACAAGTCACTGTATACAGAAAGTACAAATAGTAACCCTTTAAGCATTTAACCTAGTATTTAAATATTTAAAACACACACTTAGAAATATAAAGAGAAATAGCAAGAAACACAAATTTAATAGAAAATTTTTTACACAGTCTTTCTCAGATCTTGTAAAAATGGGTCTCAGTAATACATTAACAGGATATATTTTATACATAAATGTATTTGAAATCCTAAATCCTGTATAAGTACTGCTCTTTGTTTTCAAGAGCCAATGGAACATTTAAAATGATTGCTCATATATCAAGCCATAAAGAAAACACCAATAAATCCCTAAAAGTAGAAATAAATCCAGCCACATTCATTGCAATTTACTACTATACAACTACAATCTAACAACAAAAGTTGTATCTTAACTTGATTTATTTTGAGATATACACCTTCAAAGCAATTTTAAAAATAAAGAACATGCTCCTGCTTCTGTATATTGCAGTTACTGCACAGCACAAAATAATGGATTTTGAAAATATACCTACAAAACAAAAGGTCTCAATTCAGAAAAGGAAAGTATGCATTTCATTATTGGTATTATAGTTAACATATCTCATTTTCTCTAAGTTACTCTTTGCTCTGCCCAAAAGTTGATTGTACTATTAATGCATATTTTTTTACACATAAAAATAATGAGGGAATCTAGTTAAAATGATTAGACAACCTGATTTTGATGAATCTTCTACCAACTTTTCCTGAACTTTGAAGATGTTGAAAATAATTGTTACCCAGTTTTGAAAATTCTAAGACTTGAAGTCAATTTTTCTGTCACAAGGACCTGAACGTTTTATTTAGAGCCCAGTTTAAGTTCCAAAAATTTGGTATGTCTAGGATGGGGGTAAAATATATCAGTTATGGCCCACTGATCCCATGATAGCTTGAGAGTAATGAGAAAGACCCTTTTAACTTTCTTTCACATACACTCCTTGGTTTAAAATATATATATATACCAACAGGCACACAAACTTAGTTGTTGTCCCTCTAGTGCATAGGCAATGAGCTAGATAACCTAGAATCATTCAATGACAAAATACCAAAAATAAATAAATAACTGTGCAAGGAAAAGGAATCTGTGAAGGCATTTTGGATACTAGGCAGTGTGATCTTATGTGTCCGGTGCTGGGCAGGCTGCAGGAAGAAATGGGAAGTCCTTCCCATATAAAAAATATATCAGGAAGCCAGATGAATGGGAAAAGTGAGGCTCTTGTTTCAGTCTCACACAGAACTAGTGATTAGGAACACTGGGTTAGAAAAGTCTCCTCTTAGCAAATGGCTTACTAGTTTGCATGCCGATCCTTTTTAGATGAGTCAGCAGCCAAATTAAACAAATAAACAGAAGCAAACATGGTGTCTATGAAAACAAAATACTGCAATATGCAAGCTAAGAAGCATCATCTGAAAACTCAGAGAAAGAAACTCCTCTGATAATAATTCACTAGAAGTGTTAGATAAAACTGGAATCTTTTCGGTGCAGGTAGAAACAAACTCTAAGAAAGAGTAGCAGCCAGGATTTACAGACAATAGGTTGAGTTAGAATGGAAAATGATAGGGAAAAGATTTGAGGGCATTGATCTATGCAATAGTAGAATTTGAATTGGGAGTCTTAACAATATAAACGTGTGGAAATAAAGTCCACCCTTTTCTGGACAAGCATATCATTTGGAGAACCATATTCAAAAGAGCTGCCACAGTGCAGAGTTAGAACAAAGAAATTTAAAGTAAATATTCATTAGAAAAAGAAAAATATACTAAGTATCTATAGATGACGTTTAGTTGTCATGGTTCTTTAGCCTTTGATCTGGAATCATTTTTCCTGTGTGTGTGTGTGTCTGTGTATGTTTCATGACATTGATATTTGAATAGTACAGGTCAGTGTTTACAGAATTTTCTTCAATTTGGGTTTCTCTGATAGAATACTTTGTAAGCAATGTTGTGTTCTTTTCATTAAAACACATGAATAAGCAGAAGTTATCAGTTAGTCCTGTTAATGGTGATGTTAACTTTGATTTCTTGGTTAAAGGTAGAGTCTGCCTCATCCCTTCACTTTAAAGTTGCCACATACCTTTGTAATTCATTAGTAAACTGGGCATAGGTATTTGAGACTGTGTAAGCATCTTCTTTTTATTTAAAATGCATCCAAAGGTTTTTTCACCAATTGATGTCTTGCCTGTAATAATTATTACCAAGATGGCTGTACAATGGTAATTTTCAATTTAATCATTGCACCTGCATTTATCAGTTGTCATTCTACTATAACAGGTTGTCACTCCTATTTACTTATTTTATTTAGTTACATATTTATGAATTAATGTATCAGTAGTTTCATGTATTATTTTATTTAAAGGCTTATAATCCATTACTTATATTAATTTTATGTTTCACATTGTCCCAGATTGGGACATTGGGAACCCATTCAGCTGTCTTTTTGCTGTTTTCTTATTTATGTGCTTACACTTTATAAATTTTATGGCTATCCACATGCCAAAGTTGTGAGATTTTTAAATGAGAAGTTTATAGTTTTGAGGAAATCTGATTTATCATTTTTTTCTTCCATGGTTTTGACTTTCATGTCCTAAGAAACCTTTGCCTACACCCAAGTCATATATATACATATATATATATATATACTCCTCTAAGCTTTATAGTTTTTGTTATTATGTTGAAGTCGATGATTCATCTCATTAATATTTGTATTTAGGGTGAGTTACTGGTCTAGATATATTGTTTCCCTAGGGATACCAAGATTTTCCATCACAATTTGTTAGGACTATTGTTTCTCTTATTGAATTGCTTTGGTGTCTTTGTCAAAAAATATTAAATGACTATATAACTATATGTCCTTTTCTTAGCTTTTTATCCTATTAATTTAACCCATTCATTGATCCTTGTACCAGTAAAATAATTGTTTGATCACCATATGCTATAGCTAATCTTGAAGTTATGTAGTATAAGACTTCCAACTATGTTTATCTTTCTCAAGTTTGTTTTGATGTTCTAGGTCCTTTACATTTCTGTATGAATTTTAAAATCAGGTTTTGCTAGGATTTTGATAGGGAGTACATGAGACATATAGATCAGTTTGAAATAAAATTGGTATTTGAAAATCTTTGATCTTCTAAACCATTACCATGGTTATATTTCTCCATTTCTTTTGGTCTTTTTAAATTCCTTTTAGTAGATGACTAAACTGAGTACATCTTTTGTTAAACTTGATCCCCTATGGTTGGCATCTAAAATGTCAGTTCATTTCCTTCATTCTTAGGTGAGCTGCTAGCAGTGTGCTACACACATGCATGTTTTAGGGTTAAGCCTGGAATGTCAGAGTTAATACACAGACATGGGGGCTCCCCTTTCTGAATTATCTCTTTGAAGTACTATCTTCTGGCTTTGAAGGGGCAGTGGGTTGCCTCAAATTCTAACCTTCAGTCCTTCTTGGCAGAAAGACTGTGTGTTGTTGTTTTTTTTTGTGTTTTAACTACCTATGTGACACAGACTGTGACTAATGATCAGAGTAAAAACTATTACCTCTAGAAACTCACCTTGTGCTGATCCCTTTTTCCAAATGTCAGTTCCTGTCTAGAATATCATTGCTTTTTCTCAGTCCTCAGTGTCTTTGTGTAGTTTTTTGTATTTTGTCTAGAGTTCACAGCGAGTGTCTACAAGAGCATTAGTCCTACACAGCTTACTTGTGCCTGCTGCTTGAATTTCTATTTTGAATTATGACCCCATAAACACGCAGGGGAACTGTAGGAGGTTATCTAACTACAAATGAAAACAAAGCCAGTGTCCTCAGGCTTCTCTTCTACAAAACAGAAATGCTGGGAAAGAATGGATTTTCTGCAAAATTTTCAGAGAATAATACATAAACCTAAAAATGCATATCCAGTCATGATGTCTTTCCTGGATAGCAACAACATTAAGTGTCCTTAAATATATATAGACTTTGAAACGTATCTACCACTGACACATTTAGGAAAAAATCACTTGTATCTTCCTATGAAGGTGTGGGGAAAGGAGCAGCAGCATCAAGGACACTTGCAGGGTTGTTAGGATGTAGAATCTCAGTATCCCCCCCAACCTAGTGAATAAGAATTTCAATTTTTAAAATATCTCCAAATACTTCACACAAATTTAATAAGCACTACTCAAGCCGTATGAGATTTAAATTCTAGGATGTGAATGTTATTTTTAAAATATTACCATTTATTTGCTCAATTTAGAAATCAACTACACATAATCTGAAATGCAAAAATTATGCACAAGGATATTCTTTGATACAATGTGTATCTTAAAAACTGAGAAAAACAAATCCAGGATTAGGAAAAATTATGTATAATCACTGAAATTTTACTTATGAAGATTGTGATGATATGGTAAAATATTTGTTATGTCTTATTGAACTGAAAAGCAGGAAACAGAAGATTATATGCAATAACATCTCAACCCCAGAAAAGAACAAATAATAATCATAGAAAAATATTGGATGAAAATATTTGTTGACACCGGGTGATGACATTTCCCCCTCATTCTTCATAAATTTTTGCACCTCCCAAATGTTCATACATTTTGAAAAACTGAAGAAATGTTATCAGTGAAGTTGTGCAGAGGGTAGATGGCACAGATATATTTCATTAAGACCTTTACTTCATGCAGATTACATAATTATTCCTTAAATTCTACTTTTTTCCTCTCTAGCCCAAGGGCATAGTACACAAGTGACTAAATTTTACACAAAATAATCATTGACAGCTAGTGACTAGAGCATTCTATGCATTTCAATGCTTTGTGATAAAGAGTGAATTCTACAACCATTCTGTGTGGCGTTTCCCATGTTTGGGTATAAAGTTTGGCATGTACAACAGAAGCACATTATAAACATTAGTGAGCCCAGGACCCATAAAGTCCTTAGAGCCAGAAAATGGGAAAAAATTGTGTGAACAAATGTAATAAAACAGTGGCATAAGTCTCAGTGATATAGAAATTTTTCAGTTTCAAATTAATTCTAAAAACCTCTCCAAAGCAAGGGTAAGTTTGTACTGTCCTATGTCCTACAGGGAACATCCAATGGCATATTCCTTATTCCTCGGAGTTTGTAATCTTGGATGGATACTAAGGATTGTACGTATGTGGTTTGTGTTTTATACCCAATTTTCTAACTCTATTTTCAAAATGTACATGTTGTTGCTAATTTTTATTCTCACAAACACACTTTAAATCTTTTTCCTCTGTTTTCTACTCCCTTCCTCTTTGGGATCATAGATGCCAATTACTGCCTACCCCATTATCATTACACTTTTTGCCTGTTGCTATTGGAATAGAAAAGATATAATTGTTACCAATTTGCAGTTCCAATTACCTGGCTCTGTCCCTGCCTTAAGGTACCTCATCTCCCTGGTAACTATGAAATTGACAGGGAGGGAGGATTTTATGGGATTTATCTTAATTTAAAAATGAAAGCATGAGTGATTGCTATTGGCTCATACTGTTGCAACATTCCCAAATGTTCAGTAGTTTAAGGCATTAAATGTCTTCACAATATAACCACACCACACAGCTTTTTCTCTTGAAAAGTTTTTTCTGTTTTATGAATGTTAGCTACATAGCTATGAAGCCCATTTCTAAGGGAAGTCATGTTGCTCAGTGTTTAAGGGAACCAGTTCTGGAATCAGGCAAACCTGGGTTACATTTGGCACTTCCATATCCTAGTTGTGTGGCATAAGAAAAATTAAACTATCCATATCTCAGTTTCTTCATTCTTTCTGTTCTCCTGAGAGGCCAAGTTCTCTAGTGCCCTGGGGACTTTCAGCCAGCTGTTCTCTCCAGAACTGTTCCTTTCTCATTACATAGGTCTCAACTCACCTCATCTCACATGCTCTCTACTCAGAGAGAGCTTCCGCAAGAATTCCCTCGAATGTAGCTTCTCTTCCCACCCGTTCCACTCTCATCATGCTCAATTCCATCATCTATATTTTCTTAAGAGAAAGTCTTGAGTAAGGGCAATGAGACACATTACAATATCAAAGTAGTTTTTTAATTTACTTATCTGTTTTTTTTTCTGTCCCCATCACTTCTCATATTGGTGCCATGAAAGCTGGGACTTTGTATATCTTTACTTTGGATGTAATCAGGGATACAGGAGATGCTCAATAAACAATTTGAATAAAGAAATATAAAATGGAATGACAACTGCATCTGCTTCATAGGAAGGCTGTGTTGTGTTAGGTTTTTTTTTAACATCTTAGTAAAATGCCTGGTAATGTTAAGTACTTCCAAAAATGTCAACATGCCACACACACACACATTAAATGCTTAAAAGAATATTAAAAAAAATTTTTTTCTGCTTTATAGAATACATGCATAAGGTTTCTAGATATGAACAATAGAGGATCAGCTTACAGTTGCAATTCCTCAGATATAACTTGTTAAACTTAAAAATAAAACAGTTAATTTATCAGCAAAAATGGGCTTGTTCAGGAACAGCAGAGAATTACAATCCAGGAAATGCAAGCTACAGCAAAACCGTAGCCATGTCTGGAGAACAAAGGAGAGGAACACCCTTTAGAAAGGAAAATAGCATGTTGGGAGGGCTGTTTATGAAAGTCCGCTGGAGTAAACTAAGAGTCCCACGTATGGTGGCTGCTCATTGGCTGAGTTGTGACAGTCTCTCACTGGCTGGGCTGGAGTGGGGAGGCAGCAAGTGGAAGCCTTCTTCTTTCTGCTGGATGGCAAAGGAGCTAAAACAATATGGTGTTCATCTCTTACAGTGCGATATGAGATTTACGAGGAGTGGTGTGTGTGAGAGCTTCTCCTGCAGGCCTCCTGATGCCATGTCACTGAGGTTTCCCTTAATTAATTTTTACAAACTCTTTTCCTTCCAATTATTGGCTAAACAATGCTTGCAGGCTTTTAACTGTTTACTACAAAGTTAAGTTGGAGAAAAACATGTATTTTATTTTCTGGTTATAGACTGGCATTTCCATCCCAAGAAGATGTAAGGAAACTTGGACTTAGGTCTCCCCAGTTGTGCCTCTGTGTGTGTGTGTGTGTGTGTGTGTGTGTGTGTGTGTGTGTGTGTGTAAGTCATGGATACACTCTTCAAATGTTAAGCCTAATATCTAAAAAAATCTTGTACTTACTGAGTTAGAAATGAATCTTCCCACTGCACACTTTCTCCAGACCTATCCAATTCTCAAAAATATTCCCAGAGCAAGTATAGTTCAAAAATCACTTAATGTATATATTTTTCAGAAGAACCTGAGGCCCTATAAAGATGGCAACTTGTCATGGTTACACATGATTAATGAATAGATCAGGATTATCCCCAGAATACCTAAGTCCCACACTAGGTCTCTTTCTGTTATAACTAGGTATGAGCCTTATATTTGTGTCTATATATGATTTATTTATTCATTTATTCAAGAATTATTTATTAAATATGCACTATGTGCCAGACACCCTGCTTGGCTCAGAGAGAGAACTGTGAACAGGCAGCCATAATCCATCTTCTCAAGGTGCTTTCAATCTTTTGGGGAGTGAGTCATTAAAAATATATATGTACAAATAAAATAATTTAATTAAATTCATGAGAAAGAAAGCAGCAGATTCATGGTCAGTGGCAGCCTGAAGTTAATTTCTGAATCCACCTCCCTCACATAACCATTAAACAACAAAAAAATAACCATGACCTTCTGTTAGGACCTCTAGGCAATCCCAGTGCATGGTTTATGTTGAATTATCTTATTTGTAGTGCCGGGGGGGAGCACTGGGCAGTTGAAACCTCCAAACATTGTTTTTGTTTTGTTGGGCAAAAGCCCATGCTGTTCACTACTCAAGGTATTTGTGGTCACCTTGGGCACAAAATCCTGCAATTCCAGTGCTGCCAAGAACCTGTGGGAAAATGAGTTGAGCTTTCTAAGTCCTTCAACATTTTCATGCTATTCTTGGGCACAGTGGAACTCATTCTATGTTCCCACTCGATTCTGGGGACTAGAGAAACTTTGTGAGGGATCTAGGGTCCATTGTCCTGGAGACATAGCACAGGCCATCTCTTCTCTGTTGCTTCAATGACACCCTGGGGAGTAAAGGAAATTTGTATATCATGCTACCACACTGTCTGCTTGGGATTCCTTTGCAGACTCCAAGTCTCTCTTACGTTTCATCTCTACCATCACTCCTGCCCCAAGAAGAGGTTTAAGAGAAAGTGGGGTGTAGTGGCCCTTCTCTGGGCACACACCACTAAACAACCTTCATTTCATATCTAATTCTCCCATTACAGCACCTGGAATATACATAATCTATGGGTAGGGTAGGATGTGGAGGAAACAGGAGATTCTTATGGATAACTTAACTGTTGCAAAATTTTTCTTATGCCTTCTCTGCCCTCTGGTCTAGACTAAATCTTTGATTCTGCTGGTTGTAGAATCTGCTTGGTCATCATTTCTCTGGGTCATCCCTTCTCTCAGGCAATGGAAACGCATTAGCTACCTTAACAGGAACAAGTGGGCTAAAAATCTTAAGATTATATCCTGAAAATCTTTATCCCACACATGCATTTGTTATACATAGGGAAAAAAACTTCTGACTCTGCCAAGATGTTGTCCACTATAAACAAGTATATACATGCCAGAGACAAAAAACAAAAACATGTTTTTAATTAGAAAGGCTTGGCATCATGTAATCTAGTTAATAATTAAAATAACATCTAGTAACTAAAAGATTGTGGTAATAGTGGAAAGA
This sequence comes from Smutsia gigantea, assembly GCA_032199065.1. Classification (NCBI taxonomy): domain Eukaryota; kingdom Metazoa; phylum Chordata; class Mammalia; order Pholidota; family Manidae; genus Smutsia; species Smutsia gigantea. Next base: position 16,593 of record JAVSCE010016357.1, read on the forward strand.
AGTAAAATAGAAAGGAGAGATAGAAAATCAGATCAGATGAATTGAACAGGGACCCAAGAAAAAATGGGCTGCATTTACAGGAACTTAGAACAGCACAATTCTGACTTTTTCTTTTTTAAGTTGTTAAAGAATAAATGATGCTGGCACAACTGTCTCTTCATATGGGAAAAAGAAAAAAATGTCATCCTTCTGTAACACAATACACAAGTACAAATCCTGGGCTGATTAAATGCCTAAAAGTCAAAAAGCAAAGCTGTAAAACTTCCCAAGGAGAATATAAAAAGCCTATTTACAACAGGCAAAAGAAGAGAAGACATGAAAAAGATGAGAAATTTGACTACATTAAAATTAGAGATACCATAAACATAAGCTACATATTGAGGAGGTGTTTATAATGTAAATAACCAAGAAATAATTTATAACAGGAATAATAGTGAACAAAACAATAAAAAAATGATCCAAAAAATAAGCAAAGGATTTTTAATGAAAATGTAAAGTTAAATCACCCACCAATGCATAAAAAGATACATATCCCCATAAGGTACTTGGAAGCTGAACTAAAATTATAATGATAGCATTTCATGCCAGCTTGGCAAATTTTCAAATGGCTGGCTATGCTGATTGTTAGTGAGTATGCAAGAAATAAGGAAGCTTGACAGCTTCCTTTGTTAGTAAAATGGCTTTGTTAGTAAGATTGTCAACTGATATGGCTAATTTAGAAAATAATTTGATAGTACATAGTAAATTTGAAGATATATTTATACTACAACCAAGAAAGTGTATGCCTAGGTCTTTACCCTAAAGCAACTGTTGCATAAGAGCTTGAAGCAACACAAACATGTTCATTTTAGCCTTCTTTGTAACAGCAGAGTAATTAAGCAACCTGAAAGTGTACCAACAAAAGTAAGTAAAGGAATATCATTTAGTCATACTATTGAAAAATATGCATAGATTAAAAATCAATGAGTATGAATTACATGAATTAAAATGAACAGATCTCAAAAATATAATGACGGGAAGTGCAAGTTGCAAAATAATGTGTTCAGTATGATGACAGTTTTGTAAATTTTAAAAAGTGCATGAAACAATAGCATATAATGATTATGGACATGTACATGGTGTGACATTACCAAAACTTATGTGAAGTGCTATACACCACAGATCAGATCCTAAGATTTCTGCCACCCCTACTCCCCACGGTCAGGTGTGTTCTGAGAATGTCCGCTAGAGGGAGAGACTTTGCGAAGGGAGGGATGATAGTTGGGGGAGGGAGGACGGAGAGATTGGGAAGAAGCTATAGGCCTGAAGTTGTAGTGAATCTTAAATGCTTTATTTCTCAAGTACAACGCAATCTGATGCAAATATTTAAAAAATTAACATGTCAAATCTGGACAATGGACAAATTGATATATATTTTTTTATTTTTAACAAAAGTTTAATAGCACTGTATGCCAGACACTGATTTAGGCACTTAACATATATATTAACTCAATTAATCAGCATTGATTTTTTTTCTGTATGTTTGAAATATTCCATATTTAACATTTTTATTCATCTTTTTAAATCTTGAAGGATGTACCTAATATGACTTCCAAAAATGCAAAAGAATTTCTAAGTGGGAAGAAGAGATTACTTTTTTTTTCTAGTCCTCTGTATTATATATTTTTTATGAATTGTTAAAATTAGCTTACATTTCTTTGAAGTTTAAAAAAAGCAGAGAAATATTAATGTAATTATAATTACATTAAGTATTATTGAGTGTTTGATCATCAAAATGGGGATAAGAAACATATTTTGTAAGAAAACCATAAAAGATGAAGGCATGACCAGACCCTATTATCTGAAAGAAAGTATGGAATTTCAAGACTAGTACTAAAAGCAGACAGATGATCACATGAATCACAGATGATGTGAAATGTGGATAGGAACACATTTCATAAAATGTATTTCACGTATTCAACTCAATACATTCGAGTTGTATTCAGGATCAAAAAAAAGAAAAGAGTCGTTAAGCAGAATGTTTGACAAGAAATAGAGTTTAAAAGTTTCTAGAGAATAAATAGAGTAGAAATAAGTTAATGGAGCCATCTTTTATATTTTGCCAGGCAACATGCAGTAGGTCCAGTGGGGCTGTGGCAGGGACTCTAGTCGTACTTGCAACCTAGATTGGCTTGCCCTCCGGAATTCCTCCTAAATGATATGTTCATCAAGGAAAAGAGTTGATAAAATCGTTATTCCCAGCCCTGTCCTGATGATACTTGGACTCCCACTGAGCCAACATGGAGTGAAAACTCTGAGAAGGAAATCTGTTAGCATCAATTAAGCAATAAAGCAGTCAAACTTACTGATAATGTGTGTGAGCATGTGTAACACTTTCCATCTTAATGAGGCCATCTTAGTTAATGCATTAATTACTCCTTTTAGGCTTGTGTTGTACTGATAATAATATCCCCCACAGAAATGCTTCCTCTTGGTCCATGTAGGGTGTTTCTCTGATAAGAGCAAAAATAATTAAAGCAGTCTTCTCAGACTATCAAGAGATACACACGATTTAAGTGATTTCAATCCAAGTGATATTTTCCACTGTCTCTTCACTAATTTGGGTTAGTCATTGAAGGTGAATTTTAGGATTCATTGTTGTATACACTGTTGTTAGTCTGCCCATGTCCATTCTCCTATCTTGTGTACTAACAAAGCCCACTTTTATTCTGGTATTTATCTCTTACCCACTTAGCTCATGTGCTTCTAGGCAGCTGGTCCCTGCTTTCATCCTGCCCTCCCTCACTGCCCTCCTCAGCTTCACGTGCAGGCCTGTTTGGTCTAAGGGCATGCTAATGATTTGTCTGTTACACTCTTAGCTCCACAGTCATTCTTTTCTATGTGCTGGCAAGGTGCCTGCAAAGGGCATTTCTTAGACTATTATGTTAAGTAAGTATTGCCAGTGAGAGCCACTAGATGGGAAATAAAGAGTAGGAAGAGAAAAGCTATTGCCTTTCTGCTTCCAGTGGCAAAGGGAACGTGCATATAATATGGGTTCTAGCGCGGTGAGTGGGACCGGGGTTCTTGCCCAAAGCCAGAGTGGCAGTTTCAGCAGGATCAGCCCTGGGTTACACTGCTTTCCCCTTTGGTTCTCCAAGTATCCGACCAATAGTGGCTTCTTGCAGTTACTGGTCTCTGGGTCACTTCCCTGACCCAACTGCTCATCCTGCCCTTGTGACAGTTTCATTATCAACAGCCTATACTGCTTTTCCTTCCAGGCCACTGATTGACTGTAAGAATAATCTCACCCCACTGGCAGTGATAGGGTCAAGCATGGCCCTCTTGTGCAATTTGTGCCAGTGAGAATACAGGACATATTTGCTGGTGAAATCTGATATAACTTTTCTTCTGTTTTCTGGAACAGTTTCTTCCCAATAGCTTCTCTCTGTAGTTCTTTCTGTAAACACTGTCATGTGTTCAGTTCCTATAGTCATTTCATCACCCTCCCAAGGATTGAGTCTACATACAGAAGAAAGCCGGGTCTGGAGAAGTCTAGAGAAAGGACACCTGAGTAGGTGGATTTTGTCATTCCTAATATGCACCCTACCTCTGGATTTCCAACTATGGGAAAACATAAATGTCCTTATTTTTTAAGTTCATATGAAATGGGGTTTCTTTTACTTTCTGTTAGCTCATACAACCATTATCTGATAGATGGAATATCTGTGAAAACAGGATCTGGATGGCTCATGACCTCCATGTATTATAGCAAGGACACAAGATTATCCATGTGCTCCACCTTCCACCTCAGGGTATTTAGAGCCTTTGGTGAATTTGGGGGCTTCTTTAGGAGTTCACTGGAATTCTAAAAATCTTTCTTATAGAATAGACCTTGAGAGAACCTACTTGACCATGTCTGAAGGTTCAGGATAACTGACACTAGATAGTCCATCTTGTAGGTAAAGACTGCTCTCTAGAATTCCAGACTGAGTGGCCCAGGAAAAGTCTCAGACTTTTAACAGAACACCTAAGAAACTTGAGTACAAGCTTTTTTTCTTGTTCTATTCTAGAGGACTTTTAAGAATTTAAAAGGATTTTTAGTTCTTACTGTGAAGTACTTATTGCATTAATGACTATTTTCTTTCTAGGCACCCTTCAAATCCAAGTTCTCTCTGCTAGTCTATTCTTGTCTATGAAGTCTCTCCTTAATCTTGTCATTAATATTCTTGATTTAAGTTTTTAAATCTCCTTCCATTTAGTCACTTCCATTGCAACCATCAGCTTTGTGCTAGCAAACTTCATCTCACCCTGAAATTAGCCCCCTCCTAACTGATCTTTGGCTTGATGATAATTATCTTTCTGTAGACATAGCTCAGGTCTTATATTCACCCCATCCTCCACTGATTTTGCATCAAAGTCAGGTCCAAATCCATTTATAATCACACTCCAACTTGCCATTCCACTCTTATCTCTCCCTTTTCCTGACCTCTCCTCCAATTATAATCCTCATGCCCTGTATTTAACTGAGCGAATACTCATTTATGTTCAAACAACATACTTACATTCATACTTCTGTGTCACATCTAATGCTGCTCTTTTTTTCTGGAAAGCACGCTTTACTGCATCTAATGAAATCTTGCTTGTAGACTTTGAAAATACATTATGAAAACCTTCTATGGCCTGAACACAGTTCAAAGCACCGGGCATTCAACATGATACCTGTTCATGTGAAACTACGTGGGGAATATATAAATGTACTCAGTTGAATAAATTATTCTCCCAAGTCTACAGAAGAGTTGTATTTTAATCTCTGTGGAAACATGGATAACATGGCAATTTGCCTTTCAAAATTAAATTTAAATAGTGCTACCTCCTTTGAGGTATGCAGTCCAAACCTCAGACAGAACTAATCACTCCCATTTCTGTACTTACATAACATTTGTCCCACCATAGTTTTTAGCGGTAAATGCCACACTATAAGTATTAGTTTCTTCATATGAAAATGAAGATCAGAATAGTATACACCTGATAGAGATGTTTCAAGAATGAAATAAAACCATTAATCCAAAGTTTTTTAAGTAGCATTAGACATATTACTAAATATGTATTCAATATATCTTAGATAATATCCATCAGTCTACATTATAAACTTCTCAAGGGTAGAGAGTATATAATACTCATTTTGTATTCTGCATCCTTATCCTGGAGCCAACAAGGAGCAGTGTGAAAAAAAGAAGAATGAATGAATGAATGAATGACTTTGGAAGGTACACAGAACAAGCCTTTTAAAACTGGTCTACATACACCATTCTGTGTCTGAACTGTTGACATTTTATTTTAGTACGAGAGTTGTTTTCCCATTAATCAACTCTTACAGTAGAAAATGACTCTGACTTCAGGGACTGCTTGCAGGGGAGAATGTTAACAGACCTTTCAGTAGCTGCAGTTTCCTCGTTGCCCATTGATGGATCAAGAGCTAATTCCCAAACTATTTTCAGGCCAACCTGGTAAGTACATAATATTTACTCAAGCGACACTAAGCCATTTGGCATGATTTCAACAACAAAAACAGGGCACTTTGAGGAAGAACTTGTGGTATAAATGAGGTTTGCTCATAATTGTATGTGTGATGCATCTGTTATCTCCTGCTAGAGAAGCTAGGAAACAGTTCTTTAGATCTGGCTCTTTTTAATATCTTACTTATTCTTTCTGCTATTCTCATTGCTATTTTGCTATCTCATTATACTGTCATAATCAGACAGAACTAAAGTATAATTCCAGCCAAGAAGGGGCAGTGGCTATTCAGCTCTATAGATTAAGCAAATGAATTCTAGTTCATCCAAGGCAAAAATGTTCAGGCTGCAAGACAATGACCACTTTTTTTGTCAAGCAAGTGGAAAGTTTATCAGTATCAACTGCTTGCTTAGCTTTATTTTCTGAATCCATTTTCCTGAATTCATAAAGGAGAAATGCTGAGAAATGAAATTCTTATATTCTGTTCATAATGGCTTTCCAAGATGATTCCATCCTTTAAAATCCATCCATCTGGTTAGTGGGAAACTCACCTCCTTAGGCACCTGAGTAAGATGGCCATTACTTTTTTCATGTTATGAGAACAGAGAAATCATTTTAAACTATAGCCTTCTCCATTTCAAAATGGTCTTTAGAAAACTTGTTTTGAAATATGGTAAATTCCTTAATTGTGTTGTTTATGTGTCACACCATATTTTGTTCCACTGGTGCAGGTAGCCAGTGAAAGGATGCTTGTCCAAAATGACCACTGCTTTGAAACTCAAAGAATGAGAGTGGAGGCCTGCAAATAAGAGGTGGCAAGGTTTGGTTGCATTTCAGAGAAGTGCTCAGGAGCTGGCTGTGTAAGGGATGATGGGGAGGATTATGTTATGTGTTTACTCCAGTCCCACAGCAAGAGCTCATAAATGTTTATGACAAGCCAATATAAATGATGGTTAATTGATTACAGCTCTCAAACTAGAACCAGCCCTGTTACATAATCACTACATTATTTGAGAGCTGCCTAACCTTGGGCAAGATTCTTATTTTTAAATTTTATTTATTTATTTTTTTTTGTTCTCATTCTGTTTATGAATTTCATAAAATCCACTTTCGGGATGTATCTCTAAAAGATAGGGGCACTTTAAAAACTTAGGTATAAAGTGTTATCAAACCTAAATGACAGTATCTTATCAATATCTTCAAATACCTAGACAATATTCAAGCTTTCCAAATTACCTAATAATTTTCTGCAAAGGTGTTTGAATCAGGATCAAAATAATGTCCCATCTATTAAGATTGGTCTTTTAATCTATAAATTACTTCTCCAACTCTTTTTGCTTCCTTGCAAAATATTCTGTTGCACATAATAAGGCTTAATAAATATTTGTGGGATAAAGGATAAAGGACTCAGAAAATTATCCTCCACTGCCCCAGCTTGTGTTTGGAATGCAATTCTTTCCCGAATGATCACCTTTGTGTCTTTCCATTTCACTTTTCTGTAGCCTCTCATTCAGCTCTTTTACTCTGTTCTACATGCTGAAGAGGCAAAGGAGGCTCTTTCATGCATGCTCACAAATGTGAAGAACACGAATCCCTTCTCTATGCTCCATTCAAGCCTTTCAGCTTCTCATAATTCACTGAATAAACTTTATGTTTTTCTCCTCAAATAACACTGTGAGCAACTTAAAAGAAGTAACTTAATTGACCTCCCTATCTCCAGCTTCTAAAATGCTTTCTGTCAGAGTATACTCTCAGTGAACATTTATTATTGTTAATTAAAATCATAACTAATGTCAATCCTTGTGCACAGATTTAAAGATTAAGGAGAATGAGGCATATAAATAATTGACCAAGGTTAACATTTTTCTCATGCGTAGATTCTAGTTTTCACCAAAGCATTGCCTATTTGAACTGCCGTGTGCTTTCAGTTAGGAATGGCTGTGATTCCTTTTGGACTTACATGTATGCACCAATTTTCTAGTGCTTTTTAATTAATTAGCTCCAATTTTGCCTTTTGCAAAAAAGGATAGTACTATGGAAAGTGAAGCCAAATATGTTCCCACAGTATCAGCACTAGTGCCTCAGAGGAGAAAGCTAACTACGACTGCCATTCTAAACTGGAGTTTGCTGTAGGACTCTGCAGGAGTAAAAATACATTTGCAATCTGAGAAGAAAGACTACAATTCCATTTCTGATCAATAGTGAAGAGCCCTGCCA
>JAVSCE010016358.1:0-19739 GCA_032199065.1 Smutsia gigantea
AATCAGGGCTTTGCTTCTGCCTTAGATCACACTAGTGTACTGGACAAGACCTGGTGAGACAGAATACAGAACATTCCATCCAAAAACAGAATACAAATTATTTTCAAGTGCACATAGAATATTCTCCAGGATAGATTCACGTGCTAGATCAAAAATAAGTCTCAATAAATTTAACAAAACTGAAATCAAATCAAGTATCTTTTATGACCACAACAGTATGAAACTAGAAATCAATTACAAGAAGAAAACTGGAAAAAAACAAAAACACATGGAGATTAAGCAACATGCTACAAAACAAACAAGGAGTGAACACAGAAATCAAAGAGAAATTTTAAAAATATCTCACGAAAATGAAAATGGAAACAACATTCCAAAATATTTAGGATGCAACAAAAGCAGTCCTAAGAGGGCAGTTCATAGCCATATAGGCCTACATCAAGAAACAAGAAAATTATCTCAAATTAAGAAAAATCTAACTTTATATTTAAAAGTACTAGAAAAAGAAGAAACAAAGCCTAAATTTAGTAGAAAGAAAAAAATAATAAAAATCAGAATGGAAATAAATGATAGAGACAAAAAATAGAGAGATCAATGAAATTAAGAGCTGGTTCTTTGAAAAGATAAACAAAATCAACAAATCTTTTGCCAGACTCATCAAGAAAAAAGAGAGCCCAAATAAAATCAGAAATGAAAAAGGAGAAATTACAACTCATACCACAGAAATATAAAGCATCCTAAGAGAATACTATGAACAATTATTTGCCAACAAATTAGACAACTAGAATAAATGGATAAATTCTAGACACATACAATCTTCCAAGATTCAGTCAGGAAGAAAAAGAAAATCTGAATAGACCAATTACTAGCAAGGACATTGAATCAGTAATCAAAAACTCCCAACAAACAAAAGTCCAGGTGCAGATGGCTTCACAGGTGAATTCCACCAAACATTCAGAGTTAATACTGGTATTATTCCAAAAAATTGAAGAGGAAGGAATACTTATACGCTCATTTATGAGGCCAGCATTACCTGGTACCAAAACCAGACAAAGACACTACAAAAAAAAAGAAAATTACAGGCCAATTATCCTGATAAACATAAATACAGAAATCTTCAACAAAATATTAGTAAAACAAACTCAACAGTGTATTAAAAGAATAATATGCCATGAACAAATGGGATTCATTACAGGGAAGCACAATTGTTTAACATCCACAAATCAATGTGTTACATCACTTTAAGAAAAGGAAAGATAGAGATTGAATTAAAAGATGGTAGCGAGAGAGGGGAGACAGAGACCTCCTCCTAAAACCACATATAATATGAAAATATAGTTAATACAAATAATCCTGAAATAGCAATAGAAAAGAAGGCTGTGCCAGACTGCATATACCTGGAGAAAGAGCAGACCTCAGGGAACAGGGTAACATACCAAAGCCGTGATCCGGCAGGACCCAAGGCATTCCCAAACCCCACCTCATGGGTGGAAGGATGGGGGTGGAAATCTAGGACTACTGAACACCCAGCCCTAGAGATCTGCTGTGGGAGCACGAACCTACACTCCATGGTGCTCTGGAGTTTTGTGGGGTTGGAAAGCTAAGACAGGAGGAATACTTGGAGAGACTGAGATCACAGATGCTTGTGGAAAAAAGGGATCCACATCTGACTGCTTGGGGACAAAAGAAAGGCAGGCAGTCTGAGACACTTCCTAAGAGCAAGAGGGATGCCAACAGGGCAAGGATTGCATAGAGCTTGCTGCTTAGGAGAAAGAATAGGTGGATAAAATTGTCCAGGTGCACTCTGCCCAGCAGGGTGGGAACTTTCAGGTGCTTAAGATGCTCCAACCCCCTAGCTGGCTACGCAGCTCAGAGGCCCCCCAATGAGATATGCACACTGCCGTGCCATCCTCCTGGTCTGCTGGCAAAGGCTTGCAAGCCAGCAGTCCCTGTCCTGGCGTCAGGCCAGCCAGAGGGAGGCCCAAACTACAGCAGCTACTAACCCAAAGCACAGAGGCAGGCACCTGTATACTCAGCCCACTGGTTCTGCCAGTGGAGACAGGCACTGAAGCCTGGAAGCAGGAACAGCTCTTTCCTCCCCCCAGGCACCAGCACCACTCCCTCGCAACCACAGACATTGCTCCAGGGGGTGAGCAGCTCCAGAGACTGGAGCTTCTGTGCACTACGGGGCATCACACAGAAATATGAAACATCAAAAGAACATGGTTCAGACCAAAATCTCACAAACCCCAGAAAAAGGACCAAATGAAACTGAACTCACCAATCATCTTGAAAGAGAGTTCAAAATAAAAACTATAAACATGCTTATGGAGGTACAGAAAAATATTCAAGAACTCAGGAATGAATATAAGTCGGAGATTCAATAATTAAGAAATTCCATATCTGAAATGAAACATACAATGGAGAGATTTAAAAGCAGATTAGAGGTTCCGGGAAGATGGCGGTGTGAGCAGGGTGGCAGAAATCTCCTCCCAACACTATATTTATCTACGAGAATACAGCAAATACAACCACTCATAAAAGAAAGACCAAATACACAAGAAAGCGCACAGTGTGCAGCTACACCCAAGAGGACTCGGCACCCCAAGAGGCGGGTAAGATACGGAGCCGCGATCCTGCAGGACCCAAGCACTCCCCCACCCCAGCGCGCCGGCGGGAGGAGAGGATTCGGAGCTGGGAGGGAGTGAAAGAGCAGGTCCGTGAAATAACCAGCCCCGGTGGTCTGCGCCGGGAGCGCTGACACACATTGCGCAGTGCATCCGTCATTGGAGAGGCAGAAAGTGCAGGTTCAGAGCCGGGAACGCGCTGGGACCGTGCAGCCAGCGCCCAGGAACAAGAGAAAAGCGCACGCCATTTGCAGCGTTCTTGGAGAGGCGGGGGGGCCCAGTGAGGGAGCATCATCGCGCCGGCGAGCTCAACCCTGCAGGCTGGAAGTCCTGGGGAACTTCGGTCCCCGTGCCTGGTGACAGAGACAAGGGAGCGACACGATGGAACTTAACACAGAAAACAACAGCCTCCCATTTGTTCCCAACGTGGCCAAAAAGTAGCGTGGCCACGACTGTGGATTAGTGGAGCAACAGCGACACCTACAGCACGCTTAGAGAATCCACTACAGGTGGGCTTTTTTTTTTTGCTCGTTTGTTTTATTTCTTCCCGTTTTTTTCCCTCGTTTGTTTTATTTCTTGCCCCCTTTTTTGCTTGTTTGTTTTATTTCTTGCCCTTTTTTTCTTTTTTGCTCATTTGTTCTATTTGTTCCCCCCCCCTTTTTTTTCCTTTTTCACCTTCCTTTTCTTTCATTTCTTTCTTTCTTCTTTATCTCTTTTCTTTCTCTTCCTTCTTTTTTTGGCTTGTTTTTTTGGTGGTTTTTTTTTTAAAAAGCCCAGCTGACATACATGGCACCTACCAGCGACTACTCCTATCAACATGACAAGACAGAAGAACATGATACAGACAAAAATCAAGACCCAAACACCCTCTGAGAAGGAACCTGAAGGGATGGAAATGCAGCATCTTCCTGAAAAAGAATTCAGAATAAAAGTCAGAACCATGCTGATGGATCTACAGAGAAAAATGCAAGAACTAAGGGAGGAAGTGAGGAAAGTCAGAAAGGTAATCAGAAATGATACAAGCCATTGATGGGCTCAGCAGCAGACTGGACGGGATGCAAGAGACTGTTAATGCAATAGAAATCAGAGAACAGGAACACAGAGCAGCTGAGGCAGAGAGAGACAAAAGGATCTCTAGGAATGAAAGTATTAAGAGAACTGTGTGACCAATCCAAACGGAACAATATTCACATTTTAGGAGTACCAGAGGAAGAAGAGAGAGAAAAAGGGATAGAAAGTGTCCTTGAAGAAAAAAATGCTGAAAACTTCCCCATGTTGGGGAAGGAAATAGTCTCGCAGTCCAAGGAAGCCCACAGATTTCCTAACACAAGGGACACAAGGAAGACGACACCAAGACACATAATAATTAAAATGGCAAAGATCAAAAATAAGGACAGAGTATTAAAGGCAGCTAAAGAAAGAAAAAAGATCACCTACAAAAGAAAATTGATCAGACTATCATCAGACTTCTCAACAGAAACCTTACAGGCCAGAAGAGAATGGCATGATGTATTTAATGTAATGAAACAGAAGGGCCTCGAACCAAGAATATTGTATCCAGCACGATTATCATTTAAATATGATGGAGGGATTAAACAATTTCCAGACAAGCGAAACCTGAGAGAATTTGCCTTGCATAAACCACCTCTACAGGACATCTTAAAGGAACTGCTCTAGAGGGAAGCACTCCTAAGGCTAAAAAGATGTCACCAGAGAAAACAAAATCATAGCAAAGAAAGCAGATGATCCAAAACTAACTAAAGGCAAAGAATAAAACACCTAGTATATAAAGAATGGAAGAGGAAGAATAAGAAGGGAGAGAAAGAAAGAAACATCAGACTGTGTTTACAATAACTTAACAAGGTAAGTTAGATTGTTAGATAGTAAAGAAGCAACCCTTGAACCTTTGGTAACCACGAATCTAAAGCCAGCAATGGCAGTAAGTACATATCTTTCGATAATCACCCTAAATGTAAATGGACTGAATGCACCAATCAAAACACACAGAGTAACAGAATGGATAAAAAAGCAAGACCAATCTATATGCTGCCTACAAGAAATTCACCTTAAATGAAAAGATATCCCCAGATTAAAAGTGAAGGATTGGAAAAAGATATTTCATGCAAATAACAAGGAGAAAAAAGCACGTGTTGCAGTACATGTGTCAGACAAAATAGACTTCAAAACGAAGAAAGTAGCAAGAGATAAAGAAGGACATTACATAAAGATAAAGGGTTCAATCCAACAAGAGGATATAAACATTTTAAATATATATGGATCCAACACAGGGGCGCCAGCATTTGTGAAATAAACACTAACAGAATTAAAGGAGGAAATAGACAGCAATGCATTCATTTTAGGTGACTTCAGTGTACACACCACTCACTCCAAAGGACAGAACAACCAGACAGAAAATAAGTAAAGACACAGAGGCACTGAACAACACACTAGAACAGATGGACCTAACAGACATCTACAGAACTCTACACCCAAAAGAAACGTGATACACATTCTTCTCAAGTGCACATGGAACATTTTCCAGAAGAGACCACATACTAGGCCATAAAAAGAACCTCAGTAAAATCGAAAATATTAAAATTCTATGAACCAACTTCTCAGATCATAAAGGTGTCAAACTAGAATTAAACTTTAGAAAGAAAACAAAAAGGCTCACAAATTCATGAAGACTTAACAACATTCTCCTAATTAATCAATGGGTCAATGACCAAATCAAAACAGAAATCAAAGAGTATATGGAGACAAATGATGACAACAACACAGAGCCACAGCTTCTATGGGACACAGCAAAGGCAGTTCTAACAGGAAAGTATATTGCAATCCAGGCCTATCTAAAGAAAGAAGAACATTCCCAAATGAATAGTCTAAAGACACAATTACTGAAATTGGAAAAAGAAGAACAAATGAGACCCAAAATCACCAGAAGGAGGGACATAATAAAGATCAGAGAAGAAATAAATAAAATTGAAAAGAACAAAACAATAGAAAAAAATAAATGAAACCAAGAGCTGGTTCTTTGAAAAAATAAAATAGAAAAACCCCTAGCCAGACTCATTAAGAGAAAAAGAGAATCTACACACATAAACAGATTCAGAAGTGAGAAAGGAAAAATAATAATGGATCCAAAGAATTATAAGAGAATATTATGAGAAGCTATATGCTAGCAAGCTGGAAAACATAGAAGAAATGGACAACTTCTTAGAAAAATACAACCTTCCAAGACAGACCAAGCAAGAAACAGAAAAACTAAACAGACCAATCACCAGCGATGAAATCGAATTGGTAATCAAAAAACTACCCAAGAACAAAACCCCCGGGTCTGATGGATTCACCTCTGAATTCTACCAGACATATAGAGAAGAAATAACACCGATTTTCCTTAAAGTTTTCCAAAAAATAGAAGAGGAGGGAATACTTCCAAACTCATTCTATGAAGCCAGCATCACTCTAATACCAAAACCGGGCAAAGACCTCACCAAAAAAGAAAATTACAGACCAATATCCGTGGTGAACGTAGATTCAAAAATACTCAACAAAATATTAGCAAATCGAATTCAAAAATACATCAAGAGGATCATACACCATGATCAAGTGGAATTCATCCCAGCGATGCAAGGATGGTACAACATTCCAAAATCCATCAACATCATCCACCACATCAACAAAAAGAAGAACAAAAACCACATGATCATCTCCACAGATGCTGAAAAAGCATTTGAAAAAATTCAGCATCCATTCCTGAGTAAAACTCTCAACAAAATGGGTATAGTGGGCAAGTACCTCAACATCATAAAGGCTATATATGACAAATCCACAGCTAACGTCATATATAACGGCGAGATGCTGAAAGCTTTTCATCTAAGATCGGGAACAAGACAAGGATGCCCACTCTCTCCACTGTTATTCAACATAGTACTGGAGGTCCTAGCCACAGCAATCAGACAAAACAAAGACATACAAGGCATCCAGATTGGTAAAGAAGAAGTCAAATTGTCACTATTTGCAGATGACATGATATTGTACATAAAAAAGCCTGAAGACTGCACTCCAAAACTACTAGAACTAATATCTGAATTCAGCAAAGTTGCAGGATACAAAATTAACACACAGAAATCTATTGATTTCCTATACACTAATGATGAACTAACAGAAAGAGAAATCAGAAAAACAATTCCATTCACAATTGCATCAAAAAGAATAAAATACCTAGGAATAAACCTAACAAAGGAAGTGAAAGACCTGGACTCTGAAAACTACAAGACATTCCTAAGAGAAATTAAAGAGGACACTAACAAGTGGAAATGCATCCCATGCTCTTGGGTAGGAAGAATAAATATTTTCAAAATGGCTATATTAGCCAAAGCAATGTACAGATTCAATGCAATCCCTATCAAACTACCAACAGCTTTCTTCAATGAACTCAAACAAATAATTCTAAAATTCGTATGGCACCACAAAAGACCCCGAATAGCCAAAGCAATCCTGAGAAGGAGGAATAAAACGGGGGGAATTACACTCCCTGACTTCAAGCTCTACTACAAAGCCACAGTAATCAAGACAATTTGGTATTGGCAGAAAAACAGACCCACAGACCAGTGGAATAGAATATAAAATCCAAACATCAACCCAAATCCATACAGTAAATTAATATTTGATAAGGAAGCCTTGGATATACATTGGGGAGATGACGGCCTCTTCAGCAGATGGTGTTGGAAAAACTGGACAGCTTCATGTAAGAGAATGAAACTGGACTACTGTCTAACCCCATACACAAAGGTAAACTCAAGGTGGATCAAAGACCTGAATGTAAGTCATCAAACCATAAAACTTTTAGAAAAAAATATAGGCAAAAAGCTCTTGGACATAAACATGAGCGACTTCTTCATGATCATATCTCCCCCGGCAAGGGAAACAAAAGCAAAAATGAACAAGTGGGACTATTCAAGCTGAAAAGCTTTTGTACAGCAAAGGACATGATCAGTAGAACAAAAAGACTTCCTACAGTATGGGAGAATATATTTATAAATAAAGTATCCGATAAGGGGTTGACATCCAAAATATATAAAGGACTCATGCACCTTAACAAACAAAGAGCAAATAATCCAATTAAGAAATGGGCAGAGGACATGACTAGACACTTCTCCAAAGAAGAAATTCAGATGGCCAATAGGCACATGAAAAGATGCTCCACATCACTAATCATCAGAGAAATGTAGATTAAAACCACAATGAGATACCACCTCACACCAGTAAGGATAGCCAACATCCAAAACACAAACAACAAATGTTGGTAAGGATGTGGAAAAAAGGGAACCCTCCTACATTGCTGGTGGTAGTGCAAATTAGTTCAACCATTGTGGAAAGCAGTATGGAGGTTCCTCAAAAAACTCAAAATAGAAATACCATTTGACGCAGGAATCCCACTCCTAGGAATTTACCCTAAGAATACAGCAGCCCAGTTTGAAAAAGACATATGCACCCCTATGTTTATTGCAGCGCTATTTACAATAGCCAAGAAATGGAAGCAACCTAAGTGTCCATCAGTAGATGAATGGATAAAGAAGAAGTGGTACATATACACAATGGAACATTATTCAGCCATAAGAAGAAAACAAATCCTACCATTTGCAACAACATGGATGGAGCTAGAGGGTATTATCCTCAGTGAAATACGCCAAGCCAAAAAAGGCAAGTATCAAATGATTTCACTTATATGTGGAATATGAGAACAAAGAAAAAACTGAAGGAACAAAACAGCCGCAGACTCACCGAACACAAGAACGGACTAATAGTTTCACCAAAGGGAAAGGGACTGGGGAAGATGGATGGGAAGGGAATGATAAGAGGGAAAAGTGGCATTATGATTGCAGATGTAATGTTGGGGGGGCTTGGGGGGGGCTGTACAACTCAGAGAAGACAAGTAGTGACTCTATAGCATCTCACTACGCTGATGGACAGTGACTGTAATGGGGTTGGTGGGGGGGGACTTGATGAAGGGGGTAGTTTAATAATCATAATATTGCATATGTAATTGTAGATTATGAACCAAAATAAATTTAAAAAAATAATAAAGAAAGAATCTGATTGACAGAGGAATTGAGCAGTTAAGCTGCTCACTTAAGGAAAACCCAGGAGCCCCTGGACATCCTTGAATGTATGGAGACTTTTAAATTCAGAACTGCTAGTCTCTTGTCTGCAGATGGCATTCTTCAGGGGCAGCAGGCAATGGTAACGCCTGTGATGGTAATACGCAGTGAAAAAGTGTTAACTCATGGCTCCCGCAGGTGCGGATGATGCCATGACCTCTAGAAAGGAGACGTCAAAGACCAGCGTATATGAGAAAACCCTTGATGGGCAGGCATCATGGCCCCCTGAATCCAGCTTCATGAAGGGAGTTGTATGGGTGCAGTCCTTCTGAAGGTAGGTGCTGTTGGCAGAGGCCTGTGTTTAATCATGGCTTATCATGTGATGTATTCTGTGCAGTTACTGAGGACGTCTTATGCCTAAAGACTAAAGACTAAGGGAAAGTGTGCTGTGGGATTTGAAACAAGGCCCTACCGGATTCTATTGAGCATTATATCACAAAGATTTTCTTAAGTTCACATAGTGGTGTTTTGCTGAGTATCCACAGAACAGGCACAGCAGCTCTGCCTGCCAGGAGCCCCTCTGGGGTGCCAGCTGGAAGGAGGGGCAGGGAGCTTGAGGCAGTGCAATATCTCCATGTTGAACTTCTTGACTCTTCACCCACTAAGCCCTGAGACTTTTCCTAAGTTGGGCCTATTAGAGGCAAGCCATTGAAACCCAATTATGAGCTGAAAATGCCCTCTGCCTACCAACCTCACTCCCTGACAATTAGCTGAGCCCCACAAGGCTGCCACACACTTAATTCTGGGAATTCTATCAGGTTCCCTTGGAGACTGCTCCTCTTTTGTAAAAAAGGGAATCTGTTCACCATTCACCTTCCATGAACAAGTGGACCATAAATATCATACTAAAATGACTTTATTTCTTATTAAAACAAGCCCACAGTGGCTAGGAATATGTTTAAGTTTTATCTCATAAATTAGTTCTGATTCTTTGAGATTGTATGGAGTGCTTTGGGGAAAGGCATACATATTTTGTGAAGTAAGTACTTTCAGATTCCAAATCACTCTCTCTAACATGAGTTTCAAGAACCTTATTTGAAATTTCATTTCATGGTCAGTTCAGCATGTAATGAATAGTTCAGGGAAGGATTAGAATGCATAATTTGGGCCACAATAGTCATGGATATGTTTTGTACTCCTGAATTTATACCTATTAGTAGAGATGGGAAAATACTCCTAGTTTTCTCAGGCACAGACCCACTGTGTAATCTGCCCAAATCCATGGGTTGCTATGGATGTAGTGGTGACTGCACTCCCCTGGCTCTGCCACTAATGACCGCAGGACGGCTTCTGCAAGGCCTTCTCCCACTTTTGTGCCTTGTTGGAGGATCTGTGGCAGGGCTCATTCTTGGGCTCTTCCCCAGCCCCACCTCCCTCCTCCAGGTGGAGTCTTCTCCCAGTTTAATCATGTGAAGTGGTGTTCTTTCTATATTTGGAGAACTGGACTGCATGTTCATTGGAAAACCTTCAAGATGAATAATCCATTATGAAATACTTGTGAAAATGTTGAAGACTTCTTCTTATTTTTTAGAAGTGTGTTCCTTTCTTATTACAGTTGTAATGAATTACTGTAAATTACTTGGGGCTTAAAACAACAAAAATTTATTCTCTTACAATTTTGGAGGCCATAGGTTCAAAATAAATTTCTCTGGACAAAGTCAAGATGTCAGCAGGACTGGTTCTTCCTAGGTTCTGTGGGAGAATCTATTTACTTGACTTTTCCAGTTTCTAGAGACTGCCTGTGGCCACTTTCCTCTATCATCAAAACCAGCAATGTAGCACATTAAAGTCTCTTCTTGGGTCTTGCTTCTCTTGTCACGTCACTGTCTGCCTTACTCAAACAACTCCCATATTCCTCTTGTAAGGACCCTGGTAATTATATTGGGCTCACTAATCCAGAATAATCTTCCCATCTGTAGATCTTTAATTTGATCATATATATAAAGTCCCTTTTAATATGTAAAGAAATATTCACATGTTCCAGGGATTTGGATATGACATCTCCCCAGGGTAGAGGATAGGGGATGGGGCATCATTTAGTCAGCATAAATGTTGAAGCATGATGTTGGTGGCCTTGTTCATGGAATGGCTTACTTAATTCAAAGGTTTTTACAAATTTTTAGGAGAAGTCTGTATTTTTGACAGAAATATTTTATAAAAACCTTTCACTATAAAACTATCCTAATTTCCTTTGCTAAGCTAATAAGCAGTTTACAGTTTAGTTGCGCAGGCTGTTTACAAACATGTAATTTTGAAGAGTCAGTCACTTTGGACATATTTGGTATTTTGCTGTTTGTTCAGTGTTATGGTAATAAATTAATTTAAAATACACATAGTTGTCATGTGCCATTTCTTAAGAGTTCTACTTCAGCCCAGCACTCATTAAACTTTCTAATAAACATTATAAAAAGACTATCCTGAAATATTGTCAGGTTAACGATGGAGAAGTCATATACACACAAAACCTAGGTAACTAGGAATAGGAATTCTGAGCATCTTTCTCCATCTCTCTACCTCTGGCTCTCTCTCTGTGTATATGCCTGTCCCTGCCTCTGCCTCTGTCTCTGTCTCTCTCTCTCTATTTCTTCTCTGAAGGAAGCCAGCCGCCATGTTGTGAGAAACGTCATGGAAAGATTCATTTGATGAGGGACTAATATCTTCAGCCAAGAGTCAGCAAGGATCTGGGGCCCTGCTAATAGCCCTGTGAGTTAGCTTGGAAGCAGATCTTCCCAAGCTGACTTTAGAAATAACTGCAGCCCTGGTGACACCTTAACTGCAGCCTCACGAGAGGTTCTGAGACAGACCCATCCAGCTAAGCTGCTCCCAGATTCCCAACTCACAGAAACCGTGAGATAACAAATGTTTGTTGCTTTCAGTCACTAATTTGGGTGGTAATTTGTTACACAACAACAGATAACTAATACACCAGTTTTGACATCTTATAATCTCAAAAAAATACTAGTAAATGACTCAAGGCTGTACTTTCAACTAAGTGTTGAATTTTGAATACTTCATGGAGGTCAGTAAAGGCAGTGTTGGGGGAAGGGGAGACTTGAGCTCTCTTTGCCCTAAGAGTTTAAAAAGCCAGGGTATGCCTATGACACTGATAAGGAGGATATTTTGAGATTATATTTGCATGAAAAATTAGTAGCCTCCTGGGAATGAACTCTTTCTAAGCATACTTGTTCCATTACCTAAGCCCTAGTGTCAGAAAAGGAGTGCATACAGCTTGGTGCTTCACCTAAATGGATGGTTTGGTTTGAAAAAACAAGGATGTGGAGAAGGATGCCTTGAGAAAGACAAAAGCAAAGTGCTTCAGGAAAAGTTTTGCCAAAATTTCTGGGAGATGACCTACTGACCACAGAGTAATACTGCTTCACACTCCCAGGGTGTGACTATCACAGGGAAGAGGGGCCTCCCTGGCTGACTGGAGCATCTAAAGTACCTTGGACTCTAGCAGGCCTCAGTGTGAAATGGCACTGCCTTCCCTGCCAGTGGGGAGAGGACTAGAGGGGGCTGTATAGACATAGACCATCTGGGCCGCTGTAAATGTCAAGGGCAGAGCAGGAAACCAAGGAGTGGCAGAGGCAACATGAGAGCTGAGATGTTTGCTTATGAGCTGAGAGGAAGCAAGGATGGAAATTTTGCATCCATGAAAGGAAGCCAAAGGGGACACATAGTATACGGCCATTATGACCTTTTTTAATCCACAGGCTGGTGGTGTGGCCTATGAAACAGTAATTCTTTTCTTTGAGTTTCTCTGTGTAATTAGTAATCCTAGTATAGCATCTGCTTGCAGGATGGATTAATTACAACCGAAAGATTAGAACTGACTGCCCTATGGTTAGGGGCAGGGCCATGGAGAGAATACTCTGTATTGTCAGATTATTTATATAACTCCATGCCTTGGGCATAGCATCAGAAAATTGGGCTAAAAATGTTGCAGATAGTAGACAAGGCTGTCCAGTCTCTGGGGGAAAAGCAATGATCTTCTCTGACAGATTAGAGAGGTCTCTGTCCACTTTAGGGGAAGCACCTTTGAAACTTTCCACTTAGGTGTTGAAAAAGAGGTAGGAATGGGAAGTAGAAAGAGAAGGGTGTTGACTGAAGCTTGCTGGACCCATAGATAATAACACTTACTCTCTCAGGCAGAGAATGCTTACAATAATAGGAGATGCTTGAAGATGTATGAGCAGGTGTTTTAAATCATGGAAAAAGTCATATGATCATAAGGATTAAATTCCTTAAGATAGATCGGAATGTAGGAAAGTTCTGCTTGTGTGTTGTAGGAATAAGACCTTTCACAGTCATAGACGCTGGAGGTGAGATGGGCTAACTCTAAACAAATGGTTGCCATAGGGAAATGTTTTAATGGTGGCTTGGCCTGTGGGGGGAGAAAAGTACGGCACCCTAGATTCTCATAATTAATACACATAAAAGAAGAGGATGAGGACTAGGAAGACATTTTTAGCACCAAGATGGAAAAAATCCAAGGAGGGGCATCACAGATCACTGGAATAGCTACCAAACTAGCCATCATTGAAGGTGCTCTCCTAGGAACTACCTTGAGGACCATCCAAACTGGTGGCTGGTCATCATGCCCTTCTCTAATGTGTGTGCAGGGAATTTACAGAACTACGAATTGCAGCTATCAACCATTTTGTAACTGTTCCATTCATATCATTTTTCCTTGTGGCATGTGACAAGAGGAAAAGCCAAATCTTAGTGGTCCAATTCTACTTGGTGAGCCATATTACGTCTAACTTTTCTGACCCTTTAAAGAGAAGGCTTGGTTAATGATGTTGTGATTTCTTGGCTCTCGAACTTTTTGTGTAGTAGGGTGGTGCTACTTAAAGTTTGGACACAAGCTCCCTGTATCTCAATCATATTAGGAGAATGTTGGAAAAACATATATGTATTCTTGAAGTCCACTTTCTTATAATCTGATTCAATAAGTTTGAGATGGGGCCCAGGAATCTAAATTTAACTAACATATCCTCCTTCTCAAAGAGATGCTGGGGCCATACTTTGAGAAACATAATTTTAGGGTCTTTTGACTGATGAATTCTGAGGAAAGCTAGCAGGATGAAGGCAGCCACCAGAAAAGGAAATATAGATCAGAGAATGTCACCAGGAAGCCTTGTCTTTGAAATTGATTTATAGGCAGAACTTGATAATATATTCCAGAACCCACTGTAAAAACAAGATGGTTAGTTAGGATGTAATCCTCCAGTTATTTGCACCCAGAAGACCCAAAAGTAAAATTTGCCTCTGGGGACAAGACCGGTATAGCTGATGGTGTAGCCTAGAAAATCAGCTCAGGGTTAGATATCAGTTCATTATGAGCCCTGGGATATGAAGGGGAATTTTCCAGAATGCCAAGAAACTAAGTTAAGGGCAGCATCAATAATGATCATAACGATGATGATAATCAATGATGTTCTTAAGTACTTATTTGTTGAGCACAGAGCTAAGCAGCTGTGTATTTTACAATAACTATATGATATCATATGAGAAAAATTAAATTTAATAACTTTACCAAGTTTATTTAACTATTATGTGGACAAATTGAGCTTTTAATTTTTGTCTGACTTTAAAGGCTGTGTGCTATCTCATTAGTTTCCCTCTCTTCCTAAATGGTGCTGTAAGGGAATGGAGAAGGCTCCTCAAAAAAGAATTAACTTTTTCACAGGACCGAGTCACAAAGACAGGATGAACCAAGGTCAATTATACTACTATCATCAGAAGTTTCAGAAAGTTTTTACACAGGTAACACCGGCCATTTACTGTGTGGGTCTCATGAACTCTCAGAATCAAGTCTAGGAAAAGCCTCAGTTTGTTCTAATAATAACATTGTTCCTTTCTGGGAGTAGAGACCTTTTAAGGCTATTACTTGGAGGAGCATAGCAGGAGTCCCAGTTAAGCCTGAATTGAATGCACTTTAGGGCTTTTATTGTAGAGGCCTACCAAAGGCAGATTTTTATGAGAAAGCAAGCTGCCTGGGAAATAACTATCACAAGGAAGAAGTGACTCTGGCATATATCTGTGCCCAATAATATCATCGGTACTGGAGAGGAAGAATCGTTTTTAATAGAGAATAGTTTCTATCACTCAGCTCCAGATGACTGCTAGGAAGAACCAGGTAACATTTGAAACAGCTCTTTTATCAAAAAGTCTGAAGCTGGGAGCTCTGTACCCATGTAATGGAGTGTGACATGGCTGACCTGTGAGTCTCCCCTGTCTGTGCAGAGAACATACAGCATGGCATTGCTGCCACCCAGAAGGCATCTGGCACCCAGGTGGCCTCCATCATGTTGGCAGCACTGGGTACACACCATGTTTCGCATAGTAGAGATTTTAGCACAGCAGGGCACCTATACAGTGACTATGCCATAATCATTATCAGGATTTGTACCAGACCTGGAAGAAAAGAGCCTTCATGAGATTTTATAAACCTGAAGCCTGGGCAGCTGACTACACCACTAAGAGCCAGGAATGGAATAAAAGAAAAAAAAAAAGGCAGCAGTTGCATGGTATGTCAAACAAACTGTGTTTGAATTCATGTGAGATACTTTCAGAAATAATTAGGAGAGATTTTAAGGGACTTTAGGGATTCCAAACAGTAGATAGAGGCAGAACCCTGAAGAAGCTATTTATTGCAATTAATTCTGTGCTATCCAGCTTCCTGGATGCTTCTTAGTACTCTTTGGTTTCTAATATTTATGTCCTCGTGTTGAATCAATAAATCAGTGCTGACTCATGTCACCAACAGAATTCTGTGCAAGTGATGCTGTGTGACTTCAAAGCTAGGTTGTAAAATGCATTGCAGCTTCCAGCTTGGTTTCCTGGATTAAGTGTGGAAGAAGCCAGCCTCCATGCCTTACGCATATTCAGGCAGCTCTTTGTGGAGAACCCCAAGGTGAGGGTAACTGAGGCCTCGCATCAAAAGCCAGGATGAGAGTTGTTGGGAAAATGGAACTTTCTGACCAGAATCCTGTCTGGCTTTGATAGTGCCCACTGTATATATAAGAGCATATTTGAACATTTATGAGATGTTTCCCGGCGACAGAACTGCTGCTAAGTCATGAGATTGCTGGTCCAAGGTAGGGGTGGAGAGGAAACACCCATTCTCTCCTCCCCTCCTTTCCTGGTATTTAACTGGTCAGGCACCCACCAGTCACCAGGGACCCACTGACAGAGTTCCTCCCAGTGCAGGAGGCGGGTGGAGGAGTGAGGCCAGACAGAGAGAGCTTGGGAGCTGTGCATGAGAGGTCCTGAGCAGTGACAGGGATTGCAGCTGGTGTGAGCCAGGAGAGACTGCGCCATGAAAATAAACTCTTTAATACCCAACTTCTTGCCCTTGCGTTCCTTTGGTCTCATCAAATTCATAGGGAACTTGCCCTGGGTGGGGAACACCCCCTTCCCCCACCCTACCCCACCCCTGGAGCTACATAAGTAAACACTTTGGGAGCAGATCTTCCAGCCTCAGTCAAACTACAGTTACAGTTGACCCAACATCTAAGTTATATGCTTTGACATCTGCATTCCATTTCAAAGCCCAGGAGCGTCAGATTCCTAGTGAGTCCAGTCTCAGACAGGATAGAAATAGATGATATTGTCGAACTTTCAAATTATGGTATGATAGACATTTAGAAAATTAGAAATTTAGAGAGCACAAATTGGCTTAAATTTTTAATCATAAGGATGTCATGGTGACTAAGAGAAACACCTAGAGTCTAAACAGTGACTTGCTAATTAATTCCTCAGTAAACTGGTTTTTCTTACACACTTATAACCTACATTTCAATTCAAATTAATTCAATCCAATCCAGCAAATATTTATTGATTCCCATTTAAATGGAAAGCATTGTTACTTTGCTCTTACAGTTCCTGCTTTCAAAGTGTATGTAATCTAGAAAAAGATAAGCAAGCACATAATTCAGAAATCAACACAGAATATGCCAAATGACTTAAAAGAGATTACTGACAAAATGCTTTAGAAAGGCTTATTCAAGCAGAAGAGGGTAGTAGCATGGGTTCTATAGACAATACAACGTATTAGAGGGGTTATTGTAAGCATTAAATAAAATAACTTACAAGTAGTCTCAATAAATGTTAGCCATCATTATTTTCATTTCTACAGCTGCTGCTATTTTTATTTTTTCTAGTGTAATTCATTTATATAAGGATAATTACATTTGTTCAGTACCTGCATTTGCCATTTTGATTTTCTTGAATTCACTGGATCAGAGAATTGATTAAACCGAAGATACTGATTTTCAGTTACTCCACACGAACGGCATGGCATTTTGAACACAACCAGTGGATCAGTGGTACCTGGTTGTAGCTGTCAACCCCTCCCTGTACTCCACAAAACTCTCTTCAGTTTGGCTGGGATTTCCAAGAGAAAAAACTCATCTAGGAGTGAAACTAACTTCCTTGATTCCTTTAGAGATTTGCTGTCACCAACACTTTTCCTCTCTCCCCAAGTTCAAAAATTTCACCATATACTCCCCTAGGACGTAAATCCAGTAAACCCAGTGATTGCAAAGCCTCTCTGAAGGGCTGATTGCTTAATCACACAAAGACCATCCCATATGTTATCAGAAGACTGCTTTGTCTATGATACTTAGCCTAAGAGACCCTGAAGATAGCTTTTTGGTTATTTTAGTTGTTGCAGCTATAGTTGAAAATGTAACTTTTCTTTCTTCTCAGTAAACACTTTTTCCCCCAGGGGTGGGAGGTAGGGTGGGGTGGGGAGCTTATCAGTTATTTACACATTGATATTTTTAATGTTCAGCTACTATTATGCATTTAAGGTGTGGCTTTCCAACAGTTACTCTTCCTTCTGGGAGCTCTGTAAATGTCATTATGTGCCTCACAGGGAAGAAGCACTACTAGATTTCATCTTACCAGACTGTTAGACCTTTGAAGATGCTCACCTATTTCTTTACCAATGTTCTATTTAGAGTCTCACAAAGGTGATTCTTAATTAAGGTTTCTGAATGACTAGATGAAGTCAGTACATATTTCTTTTCTTGACTCTCCTGTTTTTTCACTCCATTTGAATTCTACACAAGATAATAAATTTCTCCTAATCAATCCCCCACATGGATCAACTAAGGAAATATCTTAAGGTCTTTCTCTCTCTCCATTATTTATTGTGATAAAGGTTTTGGTGTCTTTCAGTCAATGATTTTCTTTGTGTATATTCAGATGTTCAGTGCATCTTAGAAAATATTCAGATTTTTCCACCTAAAAGCAAGAAGGACACGTTCTGTACTCAAATAAGAAGACATACGGAGGTTCATATGGCTGTGTTTTAACCATATAATTAGATTGCTTGGATTGAAATTTAGTGTGGTTCAGCAGAGAGTACTCAGGATTGAGGCTGGCTCCAGAATTGCCACTTTTTAGTTGTGTGACTGTGTAAGGCCCAGAAAACAGGCCCTGCTCAGCCCCGGGATGGATGGCGACCCAAATACTCACAAGAGACCGGTCTTGATGCAAACAGCAAGAGGTTTATTGATTCCACCAGCGCGCTGGGGTCAAGACTCATAACTCACGCAGGAGCAGAGTCCGACCCCGAGCAGAAATCACAGGAGGTTTTAAAGGAAAAGGGACCACAACCAGGGGGAGGCGAGGGGGAGGTCTGCTGATGATTCGATAGCAAAAATATTTCAATTAGGGTCTCACAGGGCTTTATCTTCACAGTAGGGTCTCACAGGGCTTTATCTTCACAATCTATCAGTTTTGGGGAGGATTACCTAGGCACGGGTTTGCAAGCTATTGTGTCATTGTGTTCAGGCCGGTTTTTATGACTCAGGCCAAGGGTCAGAGCCTACTTAAAATTTTCCTATTCTTTCAGGTGGTTTCAGGGAAACTGAAACTCAGGCCCTCTGATTTCTGAGGCTTTCTGGGGCCTGTCATGGCGTTAGTTTGGTCCTTTCATTCCCCACTTCTTCTTATGTATAGTTCTAATCATAGAACTAGAGTTCTATATTGTTAAAAAATTCTTTCTCAGAATTAGGTACGGACTGGTAATGCTGTCTTAACATTAAAATCTGTACTGCACTAATCCGTTCTCTAATAAAAGTTACTAATTTGTTTAGGATGCAGGGGCCAACAGTAAGTAACAAAAGCAAAATTAGAATAGGTCTTAAAAGGGAAGATATTAGAGTAGCAAACCAATGAGATTTACTAAACCATCTTTCAAACCATCTTTGCTGAGACTCTCGGTCTTGCAGGCGTTTATCTAGCCTTTTCCTCAACTTAGACATGGAGTCTTTTATGATTTCAGAGTGATTTACATAGAAGCAGCATTCTTCCCTCAATGCAGCACTCAGTCCACCATCCTTTAAAAACAACAGATCTAGTCCTCTCCTGTTCTGCAATACTACCTCTGATAAAGAAGTCAGAGATTCTTCTAGTCAATAAGGAGCCAGGTAAGCAGCTGGGGAGCATGGGGGTTAGGAAGGGTCGGGTTTATGGTGTAAGCGAAGCTTAAGAGGATTATCAGTCTTTTCCACGTGCCAGGACTCATCTTCCTCTGCCTTTGGTGCAGCTTTTAGGTGGGAGGCGTGGATTCAGGCAGCTATTCCTTCGACCTTTATTGCAGATGGGGTTGTCAGCAGGACTAGGTAGGGTCCTTTTTACTGAGGCTCAAGACTCCCAACACGGTGTCTGCGTATGTAGACAGCGTCTCCCACTTGGAAATGGTGAGGGACGGTGGTGGTCTCAGTGGAGTAGGCCTCTTTCAGTGGTTCCCATGCCTGCTGGCGAACTACTTCTAGGGCTTTTAGGTGAACAAACAAAGGTTGAGAGAGAACAGCATCAGGGTTATGCACCTTTCTTACTTCTACAAGAGGGGGCGGTCCCCCACACAAAAGCTCATAGGGGGTTAGTCTAAAACGCCCTGGGGTGTTCCTTGCCTGGAACAGGGCAAAGGGAA
>JAVSCE010016360.1:0-16772 GCA_032199065.1 Smutsia gigantea
CCCCTTTTCTGGCCGCTGCCCTCTCTTCCACTTTTCCACTTGTTTGGGGATTTCTTTTCACCTGTTTTACCCAGCGGAGAGTTTTGATTTAGTCTTGACTTTTTAAACCCTAAATCCCACTTGTTTCCGCTCTTTTCATCCCGGTTTCAGGCCCCGTGTTCTTAAGGTTTGTCAGTGATCTGTCGGTGACTGGTAAACTCCCAATCCATTCTCATCTGCTGCCCTGCTCATTTGCCAGTTGTCGGACCTGCCTGCCTCCTAGCTTTAGTCTCTACTTACGGTCATTTTTATACTTCTCTTGAGGCCTTCTACATCATTCGGTCGCTGTCTAACATCGTTATATGTTTATCTTTACAAATCCTTGTGGATGCTTTGAAGGTACTTAACTTTCTGAATCCTGAAGATGTCACGATTCCATCAGGTTTCACTTGCGCTACTGGCATTTTCCGACGAGTCTTCCATTGTGTACTCACACACCTCTTAATTTTTTCCTACCATTTTCTTTTTTTTATAGAATTAATTGATTTGTTTCTGTTGTCCTCCTTTTTGTCCTACTTCTTTTCTTTCACTTTTTCTTCTTCAGTTCTTGCTTCTCTCAGCCTGTTTGCGTTATTCACCCTCTTATTACCTTGTCAGATTACTGTCAGATTACATTTAGTTCTTTAAGTAAAATTATCACATTTAATATTTGGTATTATATTACATAAAACAATACGCTTTATTATACTTTACAGATAATTGGTTAATTTATAGTATAATTGTTCTTTTTAATATTGATTCAATAACGGGACTTAAGTCTGTTGACTTTGCTCAAGTTCTCTTTCCTTCCTACCACTTTTTGTTTCCTAATCCTCATAACGTCTCATTCTTTATTTTGTTTGTGGAATCCCTTTTTCCTGCTTCTTTATCTTTGGAAGTTCATCCAGTATACGATATACTTGCTCTACTTAGTATCAGTCTCTTCACAATAATACTTCCTCCTCATCTTCTTATACCACCACTGTCTATGCCCAAGATGTGTTCTGTACCGTCATTTTGATCTAAATTTCTCACGTTTTCTTCTTTCTTAACAAAATCACACCACTTTGCACAATTTTGAGTTTGCATTTCTGCTCAGATCAGTTTCCTCTAAGGTCGATTCATTTCCCCCAACTTACTGGATTCTGGAGATAGAGCTCTTCTCTTTCTCCATTTCCTAGTTTATTCTGTTTTCCTTGTCGCCAGTTACCATCCATTTGTCCTTGTTTCCCAGCTTTTGGTGCATAACTTGCTGATGCTTCCTCTTGTCTTCCCCACACCTCCACATTCCTTCTTATTTATAAACAGCTTTGTTGTGTTGACATGGAAATTTATTTTTAAGATACATTGTTTTTAATGGGTAAATACTAGGAGGGTCACATCTGCTGTCTATGAATCGAATGTGCCTTTGTCTTACCAGGCACAGGTGCCTCTAGTAAGGCTTGCTTTACTCTGTAGTGCATGTGTGGTTTGTGGAATTTTATCTTTGAAGATTATTACTAGTAGAAGAACGGATATATTAATGGGTATGAGTTATGAAATTTTAATTCTCTGATTATAACACTGTTTGCATTAAGAACTTTGTTTCAGAGTTATTAATTAGATCAGTTTGCAGTGGTATAGAGAAGGCTTTTGTTAGGTACAGTCTCCGCTGTAGTTGTTAAAGGGCCAGATTGTTGAAGGTCTACCCTATGAAGATTCTGATTCAATAGGTGAGAGCTAGGGCCATGAGTCTCTGTATTTGGCACACTTCCTGGGCATTTCTCATGTATCAGTGCTTGGGAACCTCTAGGCTAGATGAATTTAAGTTTAAAT
This sequence comes from Smutsia gigantea, assembly GCA_032199065.1. Taxonomy (NCBI): domain Eukaryota; kingdom Metazoa; phylum Chordata; class Mammalia; order Pholidota; family Manidae; genus Smutsia; species Smutsia gigantea. Next base: position 1,834 of record JAVSCE010016360.1, read on the forward strand.
TGCCAATAATTCGAAAGTGTATTAGTGCCTCCTGAAACTATAAGGAGATTCTTAACTGATTTGTTAGAAGTCTTTCCTCTGCCTCCTCCACCTAGATTTTAGTGTTTAGTGATGAATAGTAGTTTTCTCTATATGTTTTCTTACAGGAGTTGATGATGTATTTGATTCAGGAGATGGGGTGGGAGAGAGAATAAATGATTAAAAATGGATCTCTTTTGAATATAGATACCAGTGTTATGGATGGTAGAACAAATTCTTCAAAGAAATAATTTTAAATTTGTAGTTGATATGAATTCAATGGAAACTGCAATATGCTGTGATCTATTAATTGAACTTTCTTATATGCACTTAGAGATATAATTGCCAAGTGCATGGGAAGAAATGAAAATTGTGCTTCTGTAAAATGACACATTTTATTCTAAAGAATTACCTTACCTGACGGTAAAATACAGGTTTTTTGGGTTTTTTTTCAAGTTTCTGAGGGAAATTTCAGCTGCAACAAAAAATTTCTAATTACAGAGGGAAAACACATTCATTATTGAAAAAATAGAAAGCTATAGGTACAAAAGTAAAATCATCTGTAATCTTGCCAATGAGATATAATTGCTTTGAGCATTTTGGTGTATATTCACATACTGTTTTTTAATGCTTATATAATACAATGTATGTGCTACTGTAATATTTTTTACTGCAAAACATTTTATATATCATTAGAGATACTGTTTTATATATCATTAGATATACTGATTTTTCAAAACTTTTTTGGATATTAGGCTGCTTATGATTTTTTACTGCTTGTTATGAAATGTCTTGAACATAAAATGTAGATTTTAGTTTTTAAAGTTATGTTGGAAAATGAACGAATTTCATGTCCTGTATTTTTAAGTTTTACTTTGTAGACATCAAAATAGAATATTCTGGTCAATGAGAGGAGCTTATTAAATATTTATCAAATGATTGTGTTTATACTTTTGGCATTAAACATTTACCTCTGACCATTTATATTTCCCTGATGTTACTTTCTTTCTGTGACCATATGGTAGGTATAATAAATACATTTATTTAAAAAATGTGTTGTACCAAGGTATATTTACTAACTATTCTTATAATTAAACTTATATTGTTTTCAAGATCTTTTATTACCAATCTTAGTTAAGCTGTGTAATTATAATAATGCATTGACTAAGCAGTATTCTGGGATGGAATCTCCTTTATAAGGAGGTCTGCTGTTTTAAAACACATCTTTATGAGCCATGCCAAACCAAGTTGGATTACATCATACTCCTAAAAAGTGGTAGTCGCACTAAGGTGTGTGCTTGTGTAGTTTTGGCTATTGCTGTTAATACTTGTCTGTATCTTTCAAATGTGGACAAGACATGCCTCTTAGGCAAAACTACAAAAATAGGTGTTTGCTTTGGTATTTCTAGTGTTCCCTTCTGTACTCTTTCTTTCTCCTAATTTAATGACTCCCTCCTAAGGCATCCACTCCCCTTTTATTTAGAAAATTATCTGATAATATCAGTCATTTACATATGCTAGCTATTAAAGGAATCATTTGTCTATAAACAGATAAGAAAGGAATGTTGGTACTGGCTGCTTGTGTTGTTAAGTGTAGTAAACCTGAGGGTAAAGTTGATTTAATCATGTTTGTATAGTAAGGCCAGAAAATGGTAATAGGACAACAGGCTAGAGAAATCTGATTTTTTCTCAGTTCCTTTTCCCTTGCTTTCCTGATAGGAATGAATGGGAAGCTGATCTGTTACAACAACCAGAAACATATGTTTTATTACAGAGAGGGAAGGAACAAGCTATGTTATTTTTTAGCATTTTTTAAGACCTGATCCTTAACCTTGTTGAAAAATGAAGCAACTACTTAGTGTTGTTTCCTTTCTTTTCCAGTCATAAAATTGTTTTCTCCTTTAGAATTGCAAAAATGCATTTTGTTTTCTTTGACTCCTCGATATTAATTTAGCTGAGTATTCAGTGAACATTTCGTTGTCAAATCCCTTTGTTTTAGGAAATCCAGTGTGCCTTTGCTCTATTTCTGCCTCAAATTGTCATTAAAATAAGCCTGTATTGTCAGTAGTTCTTACTGGATTTTGTCTTCCTTAAAAAAAAGATGAACTGTTTAAAGTACTTTACTCATTCTCTTGATATATTTCACCTGCATGGGTTATTCTGTAAAGTCAGGGTCAGCAGTAGTTACAGAACTTATGAACTCAAAATATGTGAGCCTGTTCAAGGGCTTTTCTGGTTTTAAAGGTTAATCAGTGCTTTCATAGTCATAATGTTATAATAAGAGAACCATATATATATATATATCCTCATTTGCTCCATTCCTTCCTTAAATATTTGGTGGAAGCATTAACATGTTCTTGGGGGTAGTTTTCATTTTTCAGTTTCTTCTGGCTACCAACCTAATTTGCTGTCATGCACAATTAGCATTGTAGTCAGAAAAAACTCTTAATACAGCCCTCACCTTAACATTAGGCAGTTTTTTTTTCCTCCCCTCTACCCTCTTGAGATGATTTTGGTTTCCATCTTTTCTTCTGGGCTTAAAAAACTGTTATTCTTGTTCCTTCCTATATCAAGACTATACATAGGGAGGGAAATTTATGCTGGGTAATATGAGTCCTGGGAATGCCTTCAAAACAGGATATAAAAATTGTGCCGAACTCAGTTAACTTTATATCTTCTGGAAGCTCTGTAACATCAAAATGAAACATCATATCATTCTTGTAATGTACCTGCAGTATAGGGAAAATGTGCCATAGGCTGGTAGTTTTCAAATACTGCAAAGCTCTAGGACAATTTTTTAAAAAGCTTTACCACTTTAAGAAGTATAATTTTTCAGGTTCTCTATTACATATATATATGCAGCAGTTTTTGTCTATTCTGTACAGTTTTCTATTCTTACCTTCTATAACAGTACCTGGCACATAGGTAGGTACTCATGTTTAGTAAACGAATTAGTGAATGAAACACTACTAGATATGATGCACCCTAATTTTCTGTACTTTTCACTGCTCTTTTTAATACTATTCATAAAATCAGTTTACTAGATTGACAACCAATTGGTTTAACAGGCAGTTTGAAAAACACTGTTTTGGGGGTTTCCAGGATCTTCCTTGGAGGTTACCTCAAGGCTCTGTTTAGTTCCATTATACCTTAACCTTGAAATTATTCATTTATCTGCTTGCATGTTGATTTCCTTGAAAAGAGGCTTTTATGGCTGTAAAAAATTTAGAGCTATTGTGTATGGAAGAGATTGTGCTGGAATGAATCTTCCCAAGTGTAATAAATCTGTGTAGAAAATTTCAACACCTGTGTCTAGGGCAAGAGTCAGCAAATTTTTCTTTATAGGGTCAAATGGTAAATACTTTAGACATTTTGGGCCTAACTACTCTGTGTCTATCACAGCAACTCAACAGACTCTACATCACAGCAACTCAACAGACTCAACAATTGTAGGACAAAAGCAGTTAATAAACAATATGTAAACGAATGAGCATGACATGTTCTGATAATATTTATGGGCACTGAAATTTGAATTTCTTATATAATTTTTATGTGTCATGAAATGTCTTTTTTTTTAAATAGCGTAAAAACCATTCTTGTTGGCTTTACAAAAACAGATTTAGTTCATGGGCCAGGGTTTGTCTTTACATTTTCTTAAGTGTTTTTTGAAGAATACAAGTTTTATTTTTGATGAAGTCCAATTTATTTTTTTCTTCCATGTTTCATGCTTTTTGGTCCTATCCAGGAAGGTCATACGCTTTCTTCCATGTTTTTCTTGTCGAAGTTTTACAGTTTAAGCTTTTATATTTACGTTGGTGATCCATTTGGAGTTAATTTTTGTTTAAGTTGTGAGGTAGGAGTTATGGTTCATTTATTCTTTTTCTTATGGATGTCCAGTTTCACTTTCGTTGAAGAAACTAACCTTTTTCTGTTGAATTAGTTACCTTGGTACCTTTATTGAAATCAACTGATTATATATGAGTTTTGTTCTCTGTTGTATTGATCTGTATGTCTTTTCTTAAGCCAGTAGCACACTGTGTTGATTGCTGTAGGTTTATGGTTAAGTCATAAAATTAAATCCAGTTCATGTGATTTTTAGAACTTTAATATTTGATTTTTGAATTTCTTGTGTTACTATACTTTTGGAAGGACCGAGTCCATAATATTCTTTGATTCTCAAAGGTATCTTCTACCCAAAACAAACTTAAGACACCCTGCAGTATATAGTTAATACATCCCTATCTTGAATTATTTGATGGTGAGGTTAATGAAAAGTGGCATGTAAAGAAAACATCTTTGATAGAAAATTAGTTTCTGTATAAGAAATAAAGGAGATATACTAGTAGGCCACACAAAAAAAGTCAGTAATGTCCTTTTACCACAGTACAAAAATATTCACTATAATCAGGATGTGTATGGGTGGAAGTGAATATATTAAGATCTGTATTCACCAGAAAAGTTACTGAAAATCTCAGTCAGATGGTAGAAGATACTAGTTTATAATACTCCATATTTATTCTCCATCTTCATTATAAAAGTTATTCCATTTGAAGCCTATGTCATGTTCTGTGAATTTTGAAAGTGCACTTCCACGGAGAGAGAAATACATTTTAGCAGACTGTTTTCAACTGTTGTTCCAAAATTAGTGTGTTTAAGGAAAAAAAAAAGTATGCATCTCCTTATTGTAAAAGATCCTTTATGTTTAAATTGAAAAATACTTTTGTTTTATATTTTTTCTTGTGATAAAATATAACCTTCAAATCAATAACACCAGAAAAATGCAACTTTCTATTTTTAGAACTGTTTAAATTAAATTTTAAAATGCTTTTAGTTAGTCACTTACCTTTGAGTATTTTGAAACAGTTTAAAATACTGCTTGGGGTTGTTCCTCATTGACCTAGGATTTTTTTTTTTTTACCTAGGATTTTTTTAACTGTATTTTTTACATTGCAGCATTTATTTTGCAAAATTAATTTCTGCTTAGGCTTATAGATGTACTTTTAAATATTAAAAGGGATTAATAGCTCCAGCAGTAACATTGTAAATAGTTATTAGAACCTATATTTTTTTGTATTGTCAACTTGGGTCTAATCCTTTTCCTCTGTTTTAAAGTTTATACTATCTACTTAGAAATGTCTCTGTAGCTTAAAGGAAAAAAAGCAATTATTCATTTAAAAGTCCTAAGTAGGTATGATTATAGGATTCTTATTACCATAATTTCTGATAATGTATAATTTAATTCCCATTCATTATTTTAAAAATCCTATCTTTTCTTTGAATACAATTTCTGCCTTTATAACTTTTTTAACTATAAAAAAGTAAAATACTATTACTAATTATTCCTAAATAACACACACTTGCTTTTTTACACATTATATTATTGTATTTCCATGGGAATGGTGTCAGAGAACTTCAGGTTGGGAAGCAATTATGATTAAGTATAGTCCTTAACATTCCTATTCTGCAACCACTGAAAGTGTTCATTTCCTCTTAGTTTTTACATGCTTGCTTGTCATGTCTGAAATATTCCACCCCCTTATTCTTTCTGCATGTCTTCTCATATTAACAGTAAATTACACAATCTCAAGTTTCCTTATATATGAGAATTTAGTTCAGTGTAATTTTGATAACTCTATTGCAGATGGTTTTTCTATGCTGAGTTTGACATTTAAGTTTCTACATATGCTTATGAAGCAAACTTCTGGTTCTTGGTTATCATGGATGGCTCTTTGAGAGAACATTATAGTCATGGCATCATGGCAACTGCTCTGTGTCTTACCCATTCATATGCTGCTTACTTTTCTCTGGCAACTCTTGGTTCTCCCCATCCCCAGCCTAGGCACTGAATTTATAAGTGGATCATAGAAGTGGTATGAGAATAAAATGGGATTCTGACTGTGTAGAAGCCTTCATGAAATTATAGTAGTGCTATTTTTTTTGCCAGTTTTCAAGAGAAAAGAGAAATATGTTAAAACATTTTCCTTTCAGAAATCTTTATGGCATTTTTAAAAGGATGTCCAATGACATACTTAGCACAGGATTCTAGTTGTTAAAAACTTTTGGCAGTTCTTAATGTAGGACTGGTGATAGACCTAGTAGAACTGTTGCATTTTGACTACATTTTATTATTATTTTTAAACTGTTGAATTAAAGAAACATGAAATGGCAGCACTGATGTTTTTGGTAAGCATTTCACAGGAAAGAGGTAAAACTTCTTCATATGATAGTAGAAAATTTCAGTGGCTTTATAGGAAAAATGGTAGTAAGCATTAGGACTTGCGTTTTGGCATTTTAAGACTGTGCTCCACCATTTGCCTTGTCCTTCTTCCAAAACGACATTGACTTTTGTATCGTCATTTCATAGGACAGTAGGTATTCATGTAACCAATAAATATTTGAGTGCTTACTATATGCCAGGTGCTTAGGAGTACATTTGAAAGCAAAACAATACAAAGATCTCTAACCTTATGTTAGATTCTGTGTGTGTGTGTGTGTGTGTGTGTGTGAATTCTGGGGTAGGTTGCAATTTAAAGTAGGGAGTTAAGGGTAGGGCCTTTAGTTGAGAAGGGTGATGATGTTTGAGGAAAGATTTTAGGAGGTCGGGGAAAAGCATTTCAGACAGAAGAATCAAGTTCAAAGGTTTTGAGTCAGGAATGCATTTTGACTATTCAGGAAACAGCAAGGAGGCCAGAGTTGCTGGAGTGGCTTAAAGAAGGGAGATGCATAGTAGGAGATAAATTCTAAGAGGTGTTGGAGTAGAAGAGGGAATGTGACCAAAGGCTATTGTAAGGACTTTGATTTTGCTTTAAGTGAAATGGGTAGCCATTCAAGGTTTAAGCAGCCAGAACTAAGTTATGTGATCTGACTTGTATCTTAACAGGAATGCTCTGGTTGCTATGTAGAGAATAGAGTGTAAAGGGTCAAGGGTAGATGCAGTGGAACCAGGGAGGGGGCTTTTGCAGTCTTCTAGGCAGTGGTTTAGACCAGATTGGCAGCAGTCGATACTGAGCAAAAGTTAGATTTTGGATGTTTTGAAAGTAGAGTTCACAGGATTTGTTGATAAATAAAATGTGATGTGTGCAAGAAAGAGAGGTGTTAGGGAGGAAGGGGAGGGCACAGATGAAGAATTCAGTTTTGGACATGTTAAGTTTGAAATATCTATTAGATGTACAAGATGTGAGTAAGCGGTTGGATATATGGTCTGGAGTTTGGGAGTGAGGTCCAGGGATAGAGACTGTTTACCATATCTCTGATTTTCTTCTGGAATATACAGCTAGACATTTCTCCCTTGTAGTTGTCATGTGATTAAGTTCTGGCTAATGTAATATGAACACAAGTAATGTGCACCAGTTCCAGGTATGGTCCATACAAACATCTTCCATTCTGTTTTTCCCATCTGGCCAGTTGGAACAGGAATGATCCTTAGGGTAAGTTGGAAACCTTATGTTATAAATGGTAGATTGTCCATCAGCCTAGGTTCCTGAATACTGTGTGGTTAAGGACCACCTACCTTGCTAACCTGTTCAACCACCTGTTAGATGAGTAAGAAATAAACTTACACTGTGTTTGAGTCATTACGTCTTTTGGGTGTATTTGTTATAGACGTTAGCTAACCCTATATTTGGGCATTCAGGTGGTGTTTAAAGCTGTGAGACTGATGTAAGTCATCAAGGGAATGAATATAGTATAGCTAGGAAAGAGAGCCAAAGTCGGAGAAGTGAGAAGGAACTTGAGAAGAAGCAACCAATGAGGTAGATAATCACATGAAGGAAGTTCATTAATAGAGAGTGGTCAGTTGTATGTGCTGCTAGGTCAAGTGAGATAAAAGCTAAGAATGTGAAGTATTGCTCTAGACACGAAATAGAGTATTTGAGGTGAAGGGCTGAGGTAGATATTTTAAGTGATTTTAAGGGAGAATAGGAGGGGAAGTGAAGATATGTATTTCCCTATAAAGGGGAACAAAGAGATGGGGCCATAGCTAGTGGGGGTAGTGAAGTTAAGGAATGTTTTTAAATTATGAAGAAAGTGCATATGATGATAGGAGTGAACATTAGAAAGTAAAGCAACAATGAGAGAGAGAGAGAATTAGTGAAGCAGTGTCTCTTAAGGGCAAGAGAGAAAAGGATTTGGTGTACAAGTGGAAAGATTGGCTCTCAATAGGAGCATGGACACTTCATGGTAATAGGTAGCAAGGTAGAGTATGTGGATACAAATGCTGATAGATGTGATACTTGGGAGTCTGTACATGTTCTTTCCCATTTGCTTCATTTTTTTTTTTGGTTAAGTACAGCCCAAGGTTATCAGCTAGAAGTGAACTTTGGGGATATGTTTTAAGGATAGAGATGAAGATGTTAAAGTTGTGGGAGCACATGAGAGTGAATTGACTAGGGACAAAGAGTAAAATCTATATGTGGTGTTAAGTTATCTACCAGTTGTGCAGACAGCATTGTGGGCCTCCTAAGTTTCTGGTGTAGGTCCTGAGATCAAAGTTAAATGTAACTTGCCAAAGTAATTTAATAATTAATATGAGTCATTCTCATTTTGACTCATAAACATGGAATCATTGGGAAGTAGAACATGAATTATTACTTCTTCATGAAGTATCTGTCATTTTCCTGCCATGAATCTAAGCTAAATTTTGAGCAGTCTGATTACTAATTCTTTTTCAGAAGAATTCTTTCACTCTCTGTATTTAAATTTTATTGGATTTTTTTGTGTCAGTATAGAATAGCATCTTCATCATTGCAGTCTAATTTTTATATTGTACGGTAAAGCAATTGCTATCCTGTTACTTTTTTTCAAACACTTTTCTAAATTTGACTTGTCTTTTTGCTCGCATGCTTTTCCTGCTGCCTGAAATACAGGATTCCTTCTCCTGTCCCCACCTCCCAAACCTTTCAGACTTAACTTTCTTATTTAGAAAGTCTTCTTAACCTCTTTCCAAGGCTTAGTTAGGTGCCTCTGCTTTGTGCTTTTGTAGCATCCCAAAGTATATCTATATCATTTTACTTACTATATTGTCTTGTAGTTTCTGTTCCCTCTAGACCAGCACTGTTCAGTCAGAATTTCTGTCATGATGGAAATGTTCTGTGGTGTCCAGTATGGCCACACGTGGCTGTTGTGCACTGAAAATACGTATAGTAGGACTGAGGAGCTTGATTTTAAATTTTATTTAATTTTAATTAATATAAATAATTACATGTGACTAGTGACTGCCTTGAGCAATGCAGCTTTAGACCTTCTTAAAGTCAAGCCTCTTATGGGATTCATATTTATTTTCTCATTGCTTAGCAATAATACTTACTGCTACTTAAATGATTACATTCTTTTTCAGTTCTCCAAGTCCAAATAGTTATCATTCACATGGAATATGGCAGTTTTCTTCTCTAGACATCCATTCTTAACCACAGCTTTCCACTTTGTTTCAGAATTATATTGATTTATACAGCTCTAAGTTCTTCAGTCCTGTAAAACTAGGGTTTTATTTTGCTTCTCTCTTTAGGGCTGAAAAACTGGGTACTGCAAGGTTACCTCAAGGACTTTCCGAGGGCTATGGAGTGGCAGGGAAGAAACTCAAGTGGGCTCGTGGAGGATAGGGAATCAGTTTCTGCTTCAGCCAGAGTAGTTTCAGTTCATAAGTTACTGTATTAGAATAGTACTTAAGATTTCATTTGGAAGGAAAAAAGACTTCTAAAAGATAACATTCTTAATTGAGGAAACATGGCAGTATGTGATTAAGTGCCAGAGTGGATGATGGAGAACAGTAAATGCTGGAGAAGTTCAGACATGGAACGTTATTATAGGCTAATAAGGTCTTGATGGAAGTTAGTGTTCAAACTAGGTAGGAAAAGGAAGGAAAAAGATTTTAATAGGTAGTGGGAATAGAATTTGCAAAGAATTGGAGTTGGAAATGCATATGGTAGTTTTAAGGAACAGAACAATATGATTATAGTTGAGTAGATTGTATGAAGTAAAATTTGGCTAGATTAGATACAACTGGATTGTGTAAAATCGTGCTAGACTGAAAAAATGTTTAACTTTATGTTGTATACAGTGGAATGAAAGTGGAGATTTAAAATAAAAAATGGTGAAAGCAGTGGGTGGGGTTTCAACCAAGAAGGGGCTAATGCCTCCGGCACCAACAGGGCCCAGGGCTTCCACCCCAACCTGTTCCTCAAACCTCCTTTCCTCCATTTCTGGCGCTGGTGGCTCCACTAAATCCTTCACCTACCCCACGGCACCTGGCAGCCTGCACTCTTCATGCTGCTTCTTCTTGGGCCACTGCTCCTTCTCGTGCTGTTTCCTCTTGGGCTATCATGACATTCTTTACCATTTCCACAGCACCTTGTAGCGATGTCATTTCAGTCACCAACTAATTTTTCACCTCCTCAACGGCACCTCGCAGCTCATGTTCTCCGGGAGTAGGGTAATTACTAAAAATGTAGAAACTAGATTTATAGCTTCTAATTAGTAGAGGAGAAAAATGGAATAATAAAAAAAAGTTGATCCCAAAGAAAACAAAGGAAACAAAGAACAGGTAGGCAAATAGCACAAAATAAGATGAGTAGATTTAAATCTAAACATGTCACCTATTATATTAAATATGAAATGGATTAAATGCTTCACTTAAAAGCCAAAGACAGGCTGAATTAAAAAAAATTAGCTATGTGGGGTTTATCTGGAGCCTAACCTAAGGGTAGGGAAAATCAAAAGCAAAAGTTTCAATAAGATATCATGCACAGTCTAACGAGAATATAGTACACTTACATTAATATCATACAGTAGACATTAAGACAGAAAAGCATTTTTAGCAATTAGAGTCCCTTTCAAAATGTAAAGTGACCAGTTTACTGGGAAGGTTTAATAACCTTACACATAGTTTAACCTGAAATAATAGTCTCAGAATATATATAGCAAGAATTAGCAGAACTGCAAGAACTAGTCAAATGCACGGTCTTACTGGGATATTTTTAAACATCTCCCTCAGTAGTTGATATAAGAAGCTTTTAAATATCTTAGATGTACAAGACGTTTATAAAGAGTAATTAAACTTCATGTAGAAACATAAAGGAAGACCTAAGTAAATGGAGCAATATACTATTTACTGAGGATGGATTGAAAGACTGAGTATGGTAATAATGTCAAGTTTTCTAAAATTTTCAGATTTACTGAAATTCAAATAACTTGAGGTTTTCTGTGGAACTTGACAACTGATTAACAATTTCTATCAAAGTATATCAAAGTAAAAAAGAGGCAGGAATTGCCAAGATATTCTTAAAGAATAGTAACATGGAAAGATGCTTTTAATCCATTTTATTCAGTCAACAAATTTGAATGCTTGCTGTATGTGAGGCATTACCTTCAAAGATGAGGGTAAAATATTTAGTATAATGAACTCTGTCAGTCCTTTCTAAAGGAAATTGTGAAGGATGTACTTAGGCAGAAAGAGAAATCCTGATAAAGGAAGGTGCAAGATAGGCCCTACTTTATTACATGGGTGAATATGAGACATGGCTGTCACCCAAAGCTCACACTTGAATTCACCTCCAATGATACCTAGAGTTCTTTGTTGTGTTTTTTTTGGTATCATTAATCTACAATTACATGAGCAACATTATGTTTACTAGACTCCCCCCGTCATCAAGTCCCCACCACATACCCATTACAGTTACTGTCCATCAGCATAGTAAGATGCTATAGAATCACTACTTGTCTTCTCTGTGTTGTAATGCCCTCCCGGGGCCCCTCCCTACATTATGTCTGCTAATTGTAATGCCCATTATTGCCCCTTATGCCTCCTTTTCCACCCATCCTCCCCAGTCCCTTTCCCTTTAGTAACTGTTAGTCCATTCTTGGGTTCTGGGAGTCTGCTGCTGTTTTGTTCCTTCAGTTTTTTCTTTGTTCTTATACTCCACAGATGAGTGAAATCATTTGGTACTTGTCTTTCTCCAACTGGCTTATTTCACTAATCATAATACCCTCTAGCTCCATCCATGTTGTTGCAAATCGTAGGATTTGTTTTCTTCTTATGGCTGAATAATATTCCATTGTGTATATATACCACATCTTCTTTATCCATTCATCTACTGACGGACACTTAAGTTGCTGCCATTTCTTGGCTATTGTAAATAGTGCTGCGATAAACATAGGGGTGCTTCTGTCTTTTTGAAACAAGGCTGCTGCATTCTTAGAATAAATTTCTAGGAATGGGATTCCTGGGTCAAATGGTATTTCTATTTTGAGTTTTTTGAGGAACGTCCATACTGCTTTCCACAATGGTTGTACTAATTTACATTCCCACCAGCAGTGTAGGAGGGTTCCCCTTTCTCCACATCCTTGACAACTTTTGTTGTTTGTCTTTTGGATGGCGGCCATCCTAACTGGTGTAAGGTGATATCTCATTGTGGTTTTAATTTGCATTTCTCTGATGACTAGTGATGTGGAGCATCTTTTCATGTGCCTGTTGGCCATCTGAATTTCTTTGGAGAAGTGTCTGTTCAGCTCCTCTGCCCATTTTTTAATTTGCTTATTTGCTTTTTGTTTGTTGAGGTGTGTGAGCTCTTTATATAATTTGGATGTCAACCCCTTGTCGGATATGTCATTTATGAATATATTCTCCCATACTGTAGGAAGTCTTTTTGTTCTACTGACGGTATCCCTTGCGGTACAGAAGCTTTTTAGTTGATATAGTCCCATTTGTTCATTTTTGCTTTTGTTTCCCTTGCCCGGGGAGATATGTTCATGAAGAAGATACCCATGTTTATATCCAATAGATTTTTGCCTATGTTTTTTTCTAAGAGTTTTATGGTTTCATGACTTACACTCAGGTCTTTGATCCATTTTGAGTTTACTTTTTTGTATGGGGTTAGACAATGATCCAGGTTCATTCTCTTACATGTAGCTGTCCAGTTTTTCCAACACCAGCTGTTGAAGAGGCTGTCATTTTTCCATTGTATATCCATGGCTCCTTTATCATATATTAATTGAGCATATATGTTTGGGTTAATATCTGGACTTTCTGTTCTGTTCCACTAGTCTTTGGGTCTTTTCCTGTGCCAGTACCAAATTACCTTGAATGCTATGGCTTTGTAGTAGAGCTTGAAATTGGGAAGCGAGATTCCCCCCTGCTTTATTCTTCCTTCTCAGGATTGCTTTGGCTATTCGGGGTCTTTTGTGGTTCCATATGAATTTTAGAACTATTTGTTCCAGTTCATTGAAGAATGCTGTTGGTATTTTGATAGGGATTGCATTGAATCTGTAGATTGCTTTAGGCAGGATGGCCATTTTGACAATATTAATTCTTTCTACCCAAGAACATGGGATGCGTTTCCATTTGTTAGTATCCTCTTTAATTTCTCTTAAGAGTGTCTTGTAGTTTTCAGAGTATAGGTCCTTCACTTCCTTGGTAAGGTTTATTCCTAGGTATTTTATTCTTTTTGAAGCAATTGTGAATGGAATTGTTTTCGTGATTTCTCTTTCTGCTAGTTCATCGTTGGTGTATAGAAATGCAAATGATTTCTGCATATTAATTTTGTATCCTGCAATTTTGCTGAATTCAGGTATTAGTTCTAGTAGTTTTGGAGTGGAGTCTTTAGGGTTTTTTATGTACTATATCATGTCATCTGCAAATAGTGACAGTCCGACTTCTTCTTTACCAATTTGGATGCCTTTTATTTCTTTTTGTTGTCTGATTCCCGTGGTTAGGACCTCTGGAACTATGTTGAATAAAAGTGGGGAGAGTGGGCATCCTTGTCTTGTTCCTGATCTTAAAGGAAAAGTTTTCAGCTTCTCTCTGTTAAGTATAATGTTGGCTGTGGGTTTGTCATATATGGCCTTTATTATGTTGAGGTACTTGCCCTCTATACCCATTTTGTTGAGACTTTTTATCATGAATGGATGTTGAATTTTGTCGAATGCTTTTGCAGCATCTATAGAGATGATCATGTGGTTTTTGCCTTCTTTTTGTTGATGTAGTGGATGATGTTGATGGATTTTCGAATGTTGTATCCCTGCATCCCTGGGATGAATCCCACTTGAACATGATGGATGATCTTTTTGATGTATTTTTGAATTCAGTTTGCTAATATTTTGTTGAGTATTTTTACATCTATGTTCTTGAGGGATATTGGTCTGTAATTTTCTTTTTTTGTGGTGTCTTTGCCTGGTTTTGGTATTAGAGTGATGTTGGTCTTGTAGAATGACTTTGGGAGTATTCCTTCTCTTCTACTTTTTGGAAAACTTTAAGGAGGAACGGTATTAGGTCCTCACTAAATGTTTGGTAAAATTCAGCAGTGAAACCATCTGGTCCAGCAGTTTTGTTCTTAGGTAGTTTTTTGATTACCAGTTCATTTTCTTTGCTGGTAATTGGACTATTCAGATTTTCTGTTTCTTCCTGGGTCAGCCTTGGAAGGTTGTATTTTTCTAGAAAGTTGTCCATTTCTTCTAGGTTATCCAGTTTGTTAGCATATAATTTTTCATAGTATTCTCTCATAATTCTTTGTATTTCTGTGGTGTCCATAGTGATTTTCCTTTCTCATTTCTGATTCTGTTTATGTGTGTAGACTCTCTTTTTTTCTTGATAAGTCTGGCTAGGGGTTTATCTATTTTGTTTATTTTCTCAAAGAACCAGCTCTTGCTTTCATTGATTCTTTCTATTGTTTTATTCTTCTCAATTTTATTTATTTCTGCTTTAATCTTTATTATGTCCCTCTTTCTACTGACTTTGGGCCTCATTTGTTCTTCCTTTTCTAGTTTCATTAATTGTGAATTTAGACTGTTCATTTTGGATTGCTCTTCTTTCCTGAGGTAGGCCTATATTGTAATATATTTCCCTCTTAGCATGGCCATCGCAGCGTCCCACAGATTTTGTGGTGTTGCATTTGTCTCCATGTATTGCCTAATCTCTGTTTTTATTTGGTCAT
>JAVSCE010016361.1:0-26801 GCA_032199065.1 Smutsia gigantea
AGATATGGAAGCAACCTAAGTGTCCATGAGTAGGTGAATGGATAAAGAAGAGGTGGCACATATACACAATGGAATACTATTCAGCCATAAGAAGGAAACAAATCCTGCCATTTGCAACAATATGGATGGAGCTGGAGGATATTATGCTCAGTGAAATAAGCCAGGCGTAGAAAGACAAGTGCCAAATGATTTCCCTCATTTGTGGAGTATAACAACGAAGCAAAACTGAAGGAACAAAATAGTAGCAGAGTCAGAGACTCCAAGAAGGAACTAGTGGTTACCAAAGGGGAGGGGGCTGGGAGGGCGGATGGGGAGGGAGGGAGAAGGGGATTGAGGGGTATATTGTTTAGTACACATGGTGTGGGGGATCACGGGGAAAACAGTGTAGCACAGAGAAGGCAAATAGTGAATCTGTGGCATCTTACTACACTGATGGACAGTGACTGCAGTGGGGTATGGGTGTGGACTTGATAATATGGGTAAATGTAGTAACCACATTGTTTTTTCATGTGAAACCTTCATAAGAGTGTATATCAATAATACCTTAATTAAATAAATAAATGAATAAATAAGAAAATAAGTCAGCCTTCAGTGTGGGGAGAGCCCCAGCCGTGGCTAGCCGTGTGCACCTGTCCTCAGCCTGCCCTCCCTGCGACCCTGGCTTCTGCCTCCACTGACACCTGCAGTTTCCTCAGTAAAGAACCCGCAGCCCCAGGATGGCGTCAGGCGGCCTCAGTGGAGCAGAAGCCAGATGCTGAGGGTGAAGACACCACCCTGTCCTGGGAACTCCTGGGCCTCCCACCCCTCAGAGCCTGGAAGGGCAGCCGAGATGCATGGGAGCCGGCGGGGCAGGGGCTGTCGAGCTCCCACTGTGTGCCAGGCCCTCAGGAGCTCTTCACGCTCATCATGTCTCTGCACCTTCACGGGACCTGCTGAGGGGTCCAGGGTACCGAGAAGGACAGGGAGACCCAGCTAGGACTCCGTGGAGCCAGCAGCACTGAGGCCCACCTTGGGCTACACAGCATCTCTAACCAGGGAGCGCTGCCCACCCTGGGGGCCTTGGGGCTCACATGGACTGTCTGGGAGCAGGTAGGTGGGCTTCTGGCTCCCCAAGGTCTCCAAGTGCTGGGAGAACTCCCTCTGCCTGCCTGGGATTGTGGGTGATGGGGGCCTCCTTTCAGGAGAGGGTTGGCACCCACTGAGCCCACAGTAATGGTGAAACCCTCCTTGAGAAACAGGCAAGCTGGCAACAGTAAGCATGGCGAGCACCAAGGCCCTGGTAGCTGGCGGACAGACTGTTTCAGGGCTGAGACAGGCTGCAAGGGGAACATGAAGGCTGGTCCAAGGCCTTGCTCTTAGAGTCAGTGTCCAGCCCAAGACCAGGCTGCATGAGTCCTCAGCCCTCATCAGACCAGGAACATTGTGTCCCAGGGTCCGTCTGCTAGAAGCAGGATGAGGCCTGGTGCAAGCCGGGAGCTGCAGACAAGTCTGTGTCCCAGGCTGGCGTCCGGAGGCCTGGTCTCCCTCAGGCCGACCAGCTGTGGCGCTTTGAACAAGGGCCCTAATCTCGCTGACTCTCAGATTCCTGGTCTATAAAACCTGCTCGGCCTGTGAAGAAGGTTGCTGGGGGGGCAGAGCAGATCCCACGGGCCCGGCCCTGTAATCAGTCAGGTGCTAAATAAAGGGAGGAGGGTGGCCCCCACCCTGTGACCACAAAGTTGGAGGGACTGAAGGCCAAAAGGACATTCGATCCTGTTTGAAGAACCAGAGATTGTAAGGTGAAGCCCAGGCCCCCGGCCTGCTCTGCCTCTCCGGCTTAGCCCTACTGAACCGGGTCTGGGTTAGCCGGAGAAAGCCAGTGACCTCTAGTGACCTCCTCAGCCTCTGTTGCTCCTCCTGTAAAATGGGCACAGAAACGCTTGGTTAAGCAGTCTCCAATGACAGGTCCTTGATGGCTGTGGAGCTCTGCTATTACCATTATCACTCCTCCTTGCTCTTACTCATCTGGCTAGAAAGATGTATGAATGCGGGAGATTCCAGAAGTGAATAAAATATAAAGAAAATAAGCTTCACTCGCAGTCCAGCACCCAGAGCTCAATGGGTCTCACATGGCTCCTCATCAGAGCCCGTGGCTCTTTCCCTACCATTTTTCCACAAACAACCAAAGGCATGTTACCTTTCAACCAGCCCATGAGAATTGGGGCCAAACTCTCCAAATGGCAAACCAGCAGGACCTGTTTGCTGGGATGAAATAACCACCCTGGACATGGGACATACCTGCCCTCCCACAAACCCCCGCCTCCTGCCATGCCCCTCCCAGCAAGGTGACCTTGGAAAGTCTCCTAACTTCGCCAGCTGTGTGGCTCCTGGGTGGGCACGGCGGGAGGGGCCACTGGGAGGAGCCAGAGACACGCTTAGGCATTGTGCGGGGTGGGCAAGCAGTGTCCCCTAGACTTGGCTGGACAGTCCAGAGCAATCCACAGTGCACTGGGGAGGCGGGAGTGTGGGAGGGAGGGGGAGCTTCAGTGAGAGCAGGGGAGGCAGTGACCCCCACAGAGTTACTGGGGGGCATGGGAAGCAGTGAGGGGGAGAGCCCTCAGCCCTCCCAGAGCTAGCTCCGAGGCCAGGTCAGCCACGGGAGGTTTCCCCTCTTGGGTTTCTCTTGAACCGGGGTCAGGCCCTATTCACCCCTGGGGTCCCCCCTATCTGGTACATGTAGGTACAGTCAGTGCTCACTGAATAATTGCTGGGCCCTAGTCCTTCTTCCCAGGGCCCCCAACCCTAGTAGTTCGGCGCCTGGATTCCTGGGCTATCAGAGAGGGAAGGGTGGAAGGGGTCCCAGGGATAATAGGGGCAAAAGGGGGGAGGGCAGGAGGGAACTTACATTTTACTTTACTATTAAAAAAAGTTCTTTGCTTAAAGTGACATCAGATTGTATATTTTTACCCTTCTTAAGGTTAAAAATATTAAATTATAAACATACCAAACATATAGAGAAGTACAGAGTAATAGCCACATACCCACAACTAAGCGTGAACAAATGTTAACATTTTGCTATATTTTCCTTAAGTCTCCTTTGGCCAAAATGTTAAAGGTTGACAATAGAACTAAAGTGCCATCTCTAGTCCAACTTCTCTGTCCTCCTCAGAGAAAGCCACTAACTTGAAACTGATACATTTTCCCATGTGTGTATTCAGACACTTGCTGTACGTATGTGTCCATAACCAGCCTACAGTGTAGTTTTGCGAGTTTAGAAAGTGATGTGAAAATGTGTTGTGGACTGGTGCCTGGTGCTGGGTTTTCCTTCTCTGTACTATGGGGCCTGGCTGCTGAGTTACCTCCATGGTGGGGGTTAGAGGAGGCCCTCTTCCAACAGATATTTATACATTGATTTATACATTGGCCTTCTGCATGACATGTCCTTTGAAAACAGGTTCCGCTGCTTGAAAGTCACTTGGAAAGTCAATGGAAACCCCTCACTTGATAGAGGAGGAGACTAGAGCCCAGAGAGGGGAGGTAACTTGCTCAAGGTCACAGAGCAGGCTGAGAAGCAGTGCCTTCTGATGCCCAATCTGGGGGTCTCAGCTTCCCCACCCTCCTCTCTCATTATACCAAGGAGAGAGAGCTGGGTGCCCAAACCCAAAGGCTGATTTGCTCTTGCATCAGAGAAAGGCAAACCAGTCTGCACCTGGAGCCTCTGAGGAGGCCCAACCACAGGGCCCAAGGGGAGCCCTACACCTGCGCTGCCCAGTATGGCAGCCGGGAGCCACCAGAGGCTGCTGCGCGCCAGGAATGGAACTAGTCCAGACCAAGATGTGTTGTGAGAGTAAAACTACATACTGGATTTTGAAGACTTAGTACAAAAAGGAAGGTAAAAGATCTCATTAATTTTTATATTGAAATGGTAATATTCTGCATATGTTGGAATAAGCAAAATATCTTCCTAAAATTAATTGTTTCTTTTGCACTTTAAAAAATGTGGCTATAGAAAAATGTTGAATTATACATATATGCTGACATTTCATTTCTGCTGGACAACTCTGCTCAAGGCCTTATGTCCAGCGGGCAAAGGCAAAGCTTCCAGACCACAGAGCGTAAGGCTGGGCCTGGAGGAGAAGGATGGTCCCCAGGAGCACTGATGGGGGAACTCTTCACAGGCCACCTCTGGGTGCTGGGCTCTGACTGAAGGGAACAGAACGGCAAGTGTTCTCCCCGCTCATTCTCAGGGGTTCCTTTCTCTGATGTCCTCCCACCCTGGACCTCCAGGATCCAAGCTTGCCCTTGTCTCTGTCCTTGAGAGCCAAGTCCGAATCTGAGCAGGCCGTCTCCACCTGGCATTTCCGTCCTCCACCTGTGGGCCCTGGCTATGCACAGACCCTGGGGTATCAGGACAGGGGGAGTACCCTCTCCCAGATCTCTGGCTTCCCTTTTCTGTAATGACAACAGGGGTGTTGCTGCCCTCGCCCCATCGTCCCCTCCACAGTGGAGTGGAGTGTTGGAGCTGGGCTCTTCCTGCTGACCACTCCCTACTTGACCTCAGGGTCCTTGGAATCCGGTGTGGCCTACAGAGTCTGTCCCACCTGGCAGCAGGCACACACCAGGGCTCCTGGGGGCGAGGAGGGCTGCTGAAGTGTCTGAACCTTCAGACACAATGCCTCTGGACTGTCATTGTGGGGGGATGCCCAGCCCACCCCCTGGGAACCCCCTCCCCAGCTCTGTTTTCTTTTGCACCATCTCAGGTCTGTGATTCCAGCCAATTATTCTGTCTTCACCAGAGTTGGCAAAGCATGACACTTCCCTATTGGAAATTCTCAGCTATCTCCCTGTGCAGCTGGGAGCCGTCAGCCAGCAGCTTTTCTCTGTTGAGGTAGAGTGAGGAGTAGGGGGAGGGGGCTACGCTGTCTATCAGAAAATGAGAAAAATGTCAGGCGCTTAAGTGCCTATGAGAGATAGCAACCTTTTCTCCCTGTGGGGAAATAGAACCCAGGATGTAACAACCTTGGGGTTTCCAATGTATTGGGAAAAAAACTCCACACCCTCCACTACTACAAAAGGTTACAAATGCACATAGTAAAAGATTCAAATAATACAGAAGCCCCCAAAGTTTTTTAAAGACCAACACAGAGTTCACCTTTCATGACCGGCCTTCACAGATGCAAAGGTGGACCGTGAAAGGAGGCACTGAGACTCCGTCCACCCTGTTCCGCCTTGCTTTTGGGGAATCAAAATAACTCAATTTTACAAGACACTTCCCTGCAGATATACCTTCTAATTTAGAAAAAGTCGTCAACAGAGGACTGCGCTCCAGAAACCACAGACTATGAAGAATGAGCATACGGGTTGAGAGTTCGCTGTTTTGATCAAATAAAACCTACAACAAAGTTAATCTGACACATAGTTAATGAGATAATCATTGTTGCATTTCATGGGAATTAGGCATTAATGGGAAGCAGTTTTTATAAATGATGGTAATTATATTGCTGCCTTTGCTCAGCCAAAATTTTCAAGTTTTTTCTTCTTGTTTTGTTACTTCCCTTACATATGCTGTCAGTCTCCGTGATGAAGTTTCCTGTGGGTTTCTGTGCCATTTCGTCACGTCGCCGCCCCAACCCGCCCCCACCCAGGTCACAGCAGACTGCAAAGTTTTCTTGAGCACCTACCATGTGCCTCTGTGTGGAGCGCTTGGCTCGGGTATCTCACTAATCCCCGCCAGAGTCCCTAGAAATAGGTATTTTTAGCGTGGAGTTCCCAGAAGAGAGAACTGAGGTGCAGGTTGGTTATTCAACCCATGGTCACAGAGGCAGAGGGAGCCCACCCGGCAGGGCTGACCCTGCCCTTGGGGCGAAATCATGGTGCTGGGCGGCCCCTCTCCCTTGTCCCTGGCTGGCCTCTGCTCTCTGGGGACACCCTGGGCCCGGCCCTTTAGGGCAGCTGAAGCAGCAGGCTATGTGCCTGTCTGGGGAAGCACAAGTCTGGTTTCTGGGTTGCCCCAGGTGGAAAGGGGGCTCAAGGCAGCAAAGACTTTCAGTCACATGGACAAAGTTCAGATCCTAGCAACTCCCACACTCGCTGTGTTATCCTATCACTGAAGCCCTCTGAGCCTCAGAGCCTTCCTCCATCCAACAGACAGGAGTTGCAAGCTCTGGTGACAATCCAATGAGCCAATGTCTGTGGAGGCCTGGTACAGGGGAGGGGACACAGGAGTGGCGGCAGGGTTGGGAGGTTGTGCGCCCCGGTATCTGTGAGCCTTGGTACAGGGGCTCTAATCCAGCAAGGGAAATGCAGGAGAAAGCATGGTTTCCCACTGAGCTTTGTGACCTGGGAGGCACCCAAGGGGCAAAAAAATCACACACTCTCCCTGGAACTAGCTGTACGTCGGTCCAGGTCTCATGAGCCAGGAGAACCCCCATATTCATTCCTAGTCTCCCTGAAGAGTCTGCCGTTCCCCTGGTGGTCCTTTCACGGCACTCTCAGTCATAAAAGATTAAACTCCAGCGTCCAGCCCGCAGCACGGGGTGGGGGTCAGCCAGCAGGAAAACCCAAATGAAAGGGAATGGAACAGAGAGGCCGCGAACGCCATCCAAGACAAACTCCTGCCACCTTACCATTTTGCCCTGGGCCTGACCTGTTTGCTGTCACCAACAGGGGACAAAGAGAGAGGTTGTGTGCAAAGGTACTTTGTGTTCCTGTGGCAGGGGGCCAGCAGGGAACTCTTGTCACCTGGCCAGGCTGGGGATTCTAGGGCAGGATCTAAACTGCTGGGGTCAGCAGAGCAATCCTGAGTGGAGCCTGTTATGACACCTGGAGGTGCCCCCATCCCCAGGCCCTGCACCGCAGAGGTCACCAAGGCTGGCCAGGCCCCCTGGGGCTGGCAGAGTCCTGGAGCCCTGACCAGCTCCTCAGTGGGCCCAGGGGCACTGTCATTTTGGCTGCAGACAAAGCACAGAGATGAAAAGTCACAGGGCTGCATCTAGGCTTTAGAATCAGCCGCACTTAGGGTCGAGATCCAACTCTGCCACCTTCCAGCAGTGAGACCCAGGGCAAGCTACGTATTTCCACTGAGTCCCAGTTTCCCCCGCTGTGAAATGGGGCTAATCATTGGGGCTGTTACGAAGACATGTGTGCTCTGACTTGCCTGCTGACTCAAATGAGGGCTCTGTCAACATCAGCCGTTCACAACGACAATAAATATAATGATAATTCCTTCCAGAAATACCTGCCCGTGCAGGCCAGGCACCGTGCAGGGTGCTCTTGGAGACAGAAGGTAAATAGGATGAGCCCTGCCCCTCCCCAGGGGCACGTACAGGATAATTCTGATCTAAGTCTGAGAGTACTGAGTGACGTGAGAAGTGTGCCAGGACAGGCATTCAGGGAAGGCCGCTTGGAGGAGGCTGCATTTCAGCTGGGCCCAGCCCAGTGGCCAGGACTGTGGAGGCTCGGGAAGAGAGGAAGGGCAAGACCGCATGAGGAAGGAAGCAGAGGCGTGGAAGGGCCCTCAGGGTCAGGGCACACAGAGCTCCGCGAGGCTGGAGGGTAGCGGTCAGGGCGGACATGGGAGAACATCACTGTCCCCCAAACACGCCACTCTGCCACGCTGGGTGCCCTTGAGCCAGTCGTTTCCCGTCTCTGAGTTTGTGAATGCTCCTCCACCTTTCCCTCCAAGAGCTTCCGTTTTTCCTTCATTTCTCCCCAGTCTCCCTCCCACCGTGCCGGGTCTTCGGTGACTTCCTGACGGTCACTGAAGGTCTGACCAAGGCTGCGTGCAATCAGTCTCGGCCTGAGCTCAAAAAGCCCCCTCTGACTCCAGTGTCGGACTGGGTGGGAGGATGGTAGGAGGATGGCCACCAGGATGAGGCCTGGGCTGAGGGAGATAAAGAGAAGGCAGGCAGGCTGTGGAATGGTGAAGGAGAAAACACTACGACTGCTGGAACCCTCACCTGCATGGTGGTCTTCACAAGGGGCTGAGAGCAGGAGGTTCAGGGAGGACGGATTCCTGGATGGGGAGCCTAGCCTGGGGGATGAAGGTGCAAAGCCTAGAAACCCAGCTAGGGGGACAGCTGCCCTGCCAGAGGGGGAGTCATGAGTTGGTGTAAGCGGGGTGAGTTAGAGGCACCTGTAAGGTGACATGTCCAGAGGGGATGGATGCAGGAGCAGGGCTACAGATCTGGGAGTCCATAGCAGGGGCTGAGCCTGCAAACCCAGGTCACCCCGCCCGGCTCAGGGCCTCTGCTGATTCCCCGGGGACCTGGGCTGCCAGCGTGGGTGGGGGGCAGAGAGACCAAGAGAAAAGGAATGGCAGGGAAGTGACACCCCGGGACACTCCTTTCCCCATCTGTGAAATGAGACGAGGTGTTGACAGGGGGCTCAGGACCAGCTCTCCTCGCACCTTTTCTTTAAGCCCCATGAGGGTGTCTGGGGAACAGCCTCTGTTCCTAAGGACAGTCTCCTTGCCAAGACACCTGGGCTCTCTCCCCTGGGAAAATCCTAAGGTGCCCCCAGCTGTGGCCTCTTCATGCTTTCACTGTCACTAGCTCCGAATTCTTTACTCATTGGTTGGGCTGGCAGGTGAGGAGCAGAAGGGTTTCCGATGGGCAGGTCTTGCGACCCAGGCCCGGGTCCTGCTAGCCATTTTCTTTGTTATCTGATAGGAGGCCAGGCATTGGAAGGTAGCACCAAGGACACGGGTGCCTAATGAGTGACTGATGTGCTGGCCAGTGGGACCCACTCAGGCCTACTAACTCAGCCATACAAGGGGTCTTGAAGATCACCTGTCCCAGCCTGGCCAGAAAAGCATGGGAGGAAGTGACCTGGAGCTGACTTTTTAACTTTTGAAAAGCCTAACAGAAATAGAATATTTATCTGTGTGAAGGCTATATAGGCTTACCTAAAATGTCAAGTTTCTTTGCTGGAATTATAACAGGGAACATGATAAATGTATGTTTATTCAGTAATTACAAATTCAGGATCCTGTTTTATATGAAGCAAACCTATGGCATGCAGCTCAGAAGCTCTGGTTGGTTTTGTTTCATGCAAAATGGGTTCCTGGATTAATAATAACTGAATAAATATAATTTGATAGCCCTAAACTTTTAAAACATGGAGTGTGTGTGTATGTGTGTGTGTGTTGGGGGGCAGTGCAGAGCTGGGATAATAAAAAGCTAGATGCTCTCATTTTACAGATCAGAAAACTGACACTGTGTGGCAGAGGTCACATGATGTGCTGGGGTCGCCAACCCCAGACTCCTTGAGGCCCTAACCCTGGGCGCTCCTTGGTGTTCTGCAGCCGATGGCACAGCAGGTGGAAGGAGAGGAAGAGTTAAGTGACTCTGTACCTTCAGGCCAGGGCCCACGGCTGCCTGGAAGATAGGGGGAGGGGACCCCTGGGAATAAACAGTCTGTGAATTGGAGAGATTGAGCAAGGCAAGACAAACAGGTGCAGGTGACAACAGGGATTGGGGGAGGGGAGGCAAAGATGGAGAAAGAGAGGCAGAGACAAAGAGAGATGAATGGAACCAGAATGGGCAGAGGAGGTGGGCTCCCGGGACCCTTAAGAATCTCATGTGGTCCAAAGGCAGATCCCACAGGGAGCAGAATGTGGTCCCAGGTCCGTCACCCCCAAGGCCCCATAGAGGATTGACTGGGCCCCAAAAGGCCCTGACCTGCAGAATCAGAAGGGTCTGCAGGACACACCTCGACCTCAGCTGGCCGCGGCCCCAGCCACTGAGCAAAGGGGATGCCCACCACAGGGGCAGGGTTGCCCTTTGACAAGCTGCCTCCCGCAAGGGCTGCCTAGCCTGCGGCAGACAGTCCTTTGTTTTGCAAGCCCTGCCCTGGAGACAACTTGCTCAGAACCAGCCCCATTAAAAGCCCTCCCCGACAGAGAGTCCCTGGGAGCCCAGTCTAGTGCAGGGAAAAGGGCACCTGGCCTCAAGCTCAAAGTCCACAGCTCCGGGGCTGGTCCTGCCGCCATTTCCTGACTCTCTCTGGGACTGCTAAACCATCCCCACTCAGATGGAAGGTCTCTGGTGACTCTCTGAGCTCCCCGGCCCAGATCTTGGTGGGGGGAGCTGGGTGGGTACTGGAGCGCTGCTTCCTTCCCCCGGGAGCTTGCTCTGTAGGCAGAGGCCCTGCCAGCCACAGGCGGTGAGGGCAGAGGGTGGGCTGGGCACAGGGTGGCCTCCCTGCTCTGCCCACAGCAGGCTGTGGGGACCTGCCGGGGCCCTTGGGTCCTGTGCTTGGACAGCAAGCCGGCCCCTACGTAAGGGGTGGCTGGGCAACCTGCCCAGAGCTGAGGAGCAGCTGCCCGGGGACTGGGCCCAGGCCCTCTTGTTCAGCCAGAAATTCCAGCCTTTTAAGGATCAAGGGCCTTTTCCAGGCTGCCAGGGAGCAGTTTTTCCAGCATGGCGGTATCACTGGGCCTTGAATGAGCCATCCTTGATCTTTGATTGGGTTTTCTGAAAAGGCATTTGCCTGCACCTTATAGGAGGAGCCAGAAGGCCTATGTCCACTTCTGACAAGATGGAGATTTCTGCCCCATGACCCAGGCCCTTGGGAAGGAATTACTTTTTGAATCAACTCTATTGAGGTCCAATTTACAGACAACAGAATGTACCCATTTTAGATGTACTATTCAATGAGTTACAAATGTATGTGCTTGTATAGCTACCACGATATCAAGTACAGAACATTTCCATCACCCTAGAAGGTTCCCTGTGTCCCTTTCTAGTCAATCACTGCCTACCTGGCCCCAGGCAGCCACTGATCCACTTTCTGTCCCTATAGATTAGATTTGCCTATTTCACATATATCAGCATACAGTTTGTACTCTTGTGACTTTTTTTGCTCCACATAATAATGTTAAGATTCATTCATGTCATTGTCTGTTGGTGTTCTTTCCTTTTTTATTGCTGAGTAATACTCCATTGTATAGCGACATCATAGATTGTCTGCTCCCTTGTTTTGGGACATTTGGGTTGCTTCCTGTTTGCAGCTCTTATGAATAAAGCTGCTGTCAACATCTGTATGTAAGTCTTTATATAGATGCATGTTTTCATTTGTCTTGCTCTGGTACCTAGAACCAGGATTGCTGCTGGGTCGTATGATACATGCATGTTTAATACTCTTTAAGAAATGACCAACCTGTCTGCCGATGTGGCTGTGAGGTTTTACAGTGTATGAATAGGAAGGTATTTTGAATGCTGCCCTTCCCTGCTTGATTTCTTAGCCTTTTCTCTTCCCCAGAGACTAAGTCAGGGAGGCAGAGGGGGCTGCCTTGCCTCACCAGAAAACATTCCCCTCCCTCTTGCCAGTGGCTGCTCATGGTTGAGATTAAAGTGGCTGTGCTGAGCAGAGGAGGGCTTAGGATCTATTTATACCTGAGTTTAAGCAGGCACGTTGTTGGCTAAAATGCTGTAATTATTTCCTTTTGCTAGTTCGTACCATTCCATTAGAGTGTTTTTAAACAGAGCTACTGCCACACTGTCGGCCTCACCCCAAATTCCTGCCTGCCAGCCCCCTAAGGGAAAGCCATTGCTTTCCAAGGCCAGGCGAGGCTGAGAGCTGTTCCCGAGTCCTCCCTTTTCCCCAGGGCAGGCTGACGACTGGGGTAGGCAAGGTGCATGGCTAGAGAACTTGGCTTTTTTGGCTGCCCGTGGCCCACCCCAGCTCTAGCCCGTCACCTTACTCCACCTTGTCAAGAGTCAGCGCTGAGCTCCCTTAACTCCCAAGGACGCAGCTCCCCAGAGAGAAAGGATGGAGCTTCCTTTTCATGCGCAGGCACCTTGCAAATCGCCAAGAGGTGGGAAAGTGCAGGAGGAAGAAAGATCTTCCATTGGAGCGAGAGTCACGGAAACCCCAGAGCCTGGCACTACATTTCCACTCAGCTCGTCTTATTCCCCCCGCTGTTCTCAAGTTTTTAGGCCTGAGACAACAAACACCTTCTTTGGGATAAATTAAGATCTTCACTGTGAGACTCTTGGGCTCTAACCTCTCTCAGATCTCAGGATAGCTAGGAAACCACTCTCCCTGGCTGGGGAAAACACTACTACTGTTTCTGGAGTAGCTCCCTCGGCAGCTTTCATGCCCTGACTCCTTAGACAGCCCTTAGTGACGGGGTTCCTCCAGGCCCAGCATCTTTCAAGGGAGTCCACAGATGACATGGCCCTGGATGTGGAGAGAAAGGGGCAGATCAGAGGGGCTTTCAGGTCCAGCCTGGACAAGGCGGGTGCAAGGGAACACCTACTATGCCTGGGAAGGTTTTCCATGAAGGAGATGCACTTTCCAGAATTGATTTAATGCTATGGGCTCTAAATTCAAAAGGCTCCTGCAGTCAACACCCAGGCTAATTGGTCCCTAGAAGATCAGGGCTGCCAACCTTGATTCCTTCCAAACAGTAAAGTGTGAAGTTTCTCTGTGACCTCAGATATCCGTTTGAGCCAATGAAGCAGCAAACCTATTGTTGGAAAATGGGTTCTCCAGGGAGGGTAACAGGGGGCGGGGTTGGGGGGTGCCTGCCTCATTACAGTACAGAATGAACACCCGCTGGTCGTCTCCAAACTCTGCACTTGGCTTTATTTATAATCCTAATTGCACCCTCCAGGAAGAACAACTGCTGATCAACCCAGCTCCAAATTAAAGTCAATAAAACGAAGAAACGGCAGTGAATGATCCACAAAAATGTGATGCTCGACCACCAAGATGCCCACTGTGGTCTCGGGGCTCCAGCTGCCTGTTCTCCCCAGTACCCCCCAATCCTCCCAAGTCCCCTTCTTTCCCTCGTTGGCTCAGCCGACATGTTGTCATCGCCCATCAGGGGCTGTCAGGTCACCAGGTGGATCCCCAACTTAGCCCTCTCCCTCACCACTGCCTTGTCAAGGGGACGCATGGCTGTCTGTGCCCTTGTTTGCGGGGAGGCTGCTGGAAGCGGAGCTGTAAGAAGCAGAGACAGGAAACAGGGCCCGGACATCTTCTGTTCTTTGCCGCTCCCTTTCCTACTCACTGTGTCCCTCATTTCCCCTTATCCTCCTGCACCATGGGGCTGACCTCATCCATACACCCTAAGTGTTCTGAGAGGGCCCTGAATTCTGTGCGTGTCCCACATGGTAGAGTAGGCCCTATCCGCTTTGCTTGGCAGCACGGGCAGCTTAAACACAGCCTCCGGCTTTTGCTGACTCTTTCATTCTTCTTTTTGTAAAGAGAGGAAACTGGAGAAGGACAGTGGGGAACAGTCCTCTCCTCACAGGCCTGTTGTCTGTGCACTGGGCTCCTCTCTCTACCTCCGAGTCTCCTGCTGCAACATTCAGAGATAGCAAATCTTCATTCCTTGCAATCCACAGCACACCCAGGTGACTGGTGTGGTTTACTTGGGAGGCCGGGGAAAGCATGTGGGTACTGGGCCTCTTATCTACAGCATACAGGAAGGCACACAGGTTGGTGTCCTCCCTCTGACCCTTTTTGCCAGTCCCTGGAACCCATGCATCATATGCATACCAGCCCATCAAGAAAATAGCAAGTCCCCACGAGGGTTTGTGGCAATCCTCCAGCATGTTCTGGCTTGCTCTTGCCTCATATTTGCCCAACTCCAAACTCTTGGTTCTGTGTCCCTAGCTGTGGCCCTTTGGACTAGGGGTTTCTATCCAGTCCTACTGGCCTTTGGCTCTTAGATTTTCTAGATGGGCATTGATGTGGCTCGCTGGGAATGCCCAGCTCCTGCTCTGCCTTCATGGAAGCTGTGCCCTGGCTCCAGCCCTGCCATCCCCAAATATCCACACCAGACTCTTGGCCCCTGCCATGAGGAAACCAGACTGGACAGCCCAAGTGAGGGGGAGGTAGAGTGATCAGCAAAGGGGCAGAGAGGAAACTAGCGTTGCCTCCAGGGCAGTCATGCCGGTGAGCGTTGGTGTCAAGATGTTCACCATCAGACTCCAGGCACTTGCCTCTGTGGGTGGCCACCCACCCCTTTGTACCTGTCTGCCTCACCGGCTGGGTTTCAGGCTCTGTGAGGGCCAGCTCATGTCTGATTGGCCGCTGGACCCGCACCACCTAGTGCGGGTCAGGACCAAGTTTTTGTTGAACGAACAAATAGATGAATGAACAAGCTCTTCCTTCATTTCCTGCCATGGTTAATGTCAGCCTGGTTACATAAGGCCCGAGTGAGAGCTTTAGGGTTGTCAAGTCCCATTGATTCTACTTCTTAAACCACTCCTCCAACCAATGCCTGCTGCTGGGGACTGTGCATTTCTCCTCACAACCAGGATCTGATCGATTGCCTGGCCTCCTTTTTTTAGCTCTTTTCTCCCATCTTCCCCATTGCTCATAGTTATAACACACATCTAATCATGCCAGTCCTTTGTTTAAATGCTTTCAGTAACTTTCAGTTTCTCACAAAATAAAGTACAATTCCTTTACAACCTCTAGGATTGGGTCCAGCCTACTGTTCCAGCCCATATCTTGCTGTGTTCCTCTGTGGACCCAGTGAGCCAAGCCCTTGGAGCTCCTCACTGTTTTTCAAGCAAGTTCTTTCACCTCCAGGCTCCACACCTTCTATCCCCTTTGCAAAAGCTGCTCTCTGCAACAGACCCACCCTTTTGGACTGACTGACTCATACTAGTCCTTTAAGACCCAGATGAAATGTCACCTCCTCTATGATGCCTCTGATATCGTCAGCTCATCATCAGACTTTGCTTTCTTATGCATCGTTGCATCTTGCGCATGTCTCTAGAACGGTGGCAGCTCAAAGGGCATTGCAGTTCTTTGCTCTTCTCTTCTGCATGAGCACAGAAACTTCTAGAGGGCAGGGCCTGTGTCAGACTCGTATACTAAAGGCTGGCAGAGATCCTTGTGCATGGTAAGAGAGGCAGTATACTATAGGCTGTGTGTCCTCAGGCAAGTCTCTTACCCTCTCTGTCTCTCAGTTTGCTCATTTATAAAACTGTCATAATAATAGTTCCTGCCTGAGGGGGTCCTCAACAATAAGAATTAAATGAGTTACTACTGTAAAGCGTAAATCGTGTAGAGCAGTGTCTCTCACATATAAAGCCCTCAATAAATGTTAGCTACTGTTATTAACTGTGGTCATTAGGCCCCCGTAAATGTTTTCTGAATGAATGAGTAAAGGAGAGCCTACAGAGTCGAACAAGGCACTTTTCCACCCATAAAGAACATTCGATATCAGAGTCCTTCTGCTGAGATCTTACAAGGTACCACCTGTGTCACCTGAATTGACAGGATCTTATCTGTGGGTAACAATTCACCACTTCTTCAGGTTGAGCAGAAAATTTTTGGCTAAGGAGAGGTGACTGGAGAAAGTCTATCATGCTTGTGGGGTGAAGGATGGGAAGGACAGGGCCTTTGCAACTTGGTGACGACAGTGATTCTGAAAGTCAGTAGGAAAGTGGTACCAGAGTTGCCCATCAGTCTGTGATTTATTCACAAATTCCTCAGTTACCTTCGTAAAGGATGTGAACCCATGATTATTCAGCTGCTAAATGACAAAGAAATGGAGGAGCAAACAAATTCCCACGTCTAAAAAACCTTAAAGACAACTGAGCCTCCTCCCCTCCTCCACTGTCTCCTCAGGGAATGATCATTACTTGGATCTTGGTTCAAATTTTGATCTTATTATTTACTATTTGTAAGATGCTGCTATATCCCTGAATCTTGCTGACTTGTTACATGAAAATAATTGCCATCTCACATGGTTGTTGCAAAGTTGAAATGAGATTAAATGGAACAATTTACACAAAATAAAGCATTGTGATGAAAGGTGTGTACGAACGTAGCGTCTGAATTAATTTTGAAATGGATGCTTTACCTATATCTAATAAAAATGCTCTCCCCTAAGCAAGAATAACACTGGGCAGCTATAGGTATATTTCTCATCCTTACATTCTAGTCAGCAGAAAAAAAAAACTTGAACTGAATAGGTACTGTGGGCTAGACATCTCGTTAGTGGCTAGAAACACAGAGTTAAAAAACACAGTACTTGCCCTCATGTAGCTAACAGTCTAGAGAGAGAGAGAGACAAGACAGCAAAGTTTTAGTACTGAGTCAAGTTCTGTAGGTAACATGGTGTGTCCTCACAGAGAGGAAGCCCTGAGCTGAGATGGGACAAGATGACAGGTGAGGTGGTTCAGGAAGGCTTCTGGAGGAGGTGATGTTCAAACTAAGTCTTAAGGAAGAGTAGAAATTATCCAGAAAAAGCAGAGGGGAGGGAAGCTCATTCTAGGCAGGGAGATCAGCAGGTGCAAAGATCCTGGGGCACAACCAAGAATCCCCCTCTAGCAAGAGGAAATTGCCTGACAAGGGTAGAGAGTGAATACACTTAGCAGGGAAACAAATGAAGAGATGGGGAAAGCAAACCAGCCTCGTATCATGAAGAGCCACTGTCACCAGGCTCAGGAGTCCTGATTCTGTCCTGAAGGTGATGGAAAGCCATTGAAGCTTCCAAGCAGAGGGCTGACCTGGTGGCCTTAGTGTCTTGGTCTGTTCACTCTGAAGGCCATGTGAAGGATAGGATAGAGGACAGGAGACCAGGAGGAGACTATTCCAGAAATGCAGGCAAGACATTCTCATCTGGAGCTACACTGAGGCCACGAGGAAGATGACTCCACAATCTAGACCCACAGGCAAGTTGACAAATACATCCTATCATGTAGTGGATTCTCATTAACAAATGGCATCTGCATCCTTCCAACACACCAGGCTGGAGGCGCGTATTCCTGGTGCTCCCGCAAGCAAAGAAGGACATGGACGTAAAATCTGGAATGGAGGGCGGAGGTACAAAAGGACGCATCTCCAAATGTTTATGGAAATTATTTCTGGGTGGCAAGATTATGGGATATTTGTATTCTTTTTTCTGTAATAAACATGAGTTTATTGAGTTTATATATATTTTTTTAATTAAACATTTTTTAAATAAAAAAAACCCCCAAGATCTTTGGATCAAAGGGGAATTGGAAGATCCAGCATATTCACAATAGATGATGGCTGATTCAGAGATCTAGATCTGGTCTGGAATCAGTGAGCACAAGATTTAGCGGGAGGGAGCAACATCTTCCACATGAGGACAGAAGTGCCTCTGTCTCAGCGGGATCCTGGTGAGCAAGGCCCTCAAGAAGGCAGCCAGCAGACCCATCTAAGCCAGAGGATGACCAGCGAGCCAGGCATTTGATAGCAGGATGGGGAGCGAGAGCCCAGTGTATAGACAGATTTTCAGTAGGTGGCTGAAAGACAGGAGGGGAAAGGTTGTGTAACCGGGTTGTGGGGAAGGAGAATAGTGGCCTATTGTTGAGACCTGATAAACAAAATGAGAGCGTTCATCTTGGGGGCGTGAGCTTGAAATAAGTTCCAAGACAGCTTAATGATCCATCATGGGTCCTCTCCTGGGCTGAGTCACTGGAGAATTATATTAACCCAGCTCAGCCCTCGTTGCCCCAGCGCCTGCAACAGAGCAACAGAGATACTGTGGTTGAGCTGCTGCATGATAAAGCCTCCAGCCTGTGCAGCCGGGGAGATAAAACCAGCCAGCCTCAACAATCATCTTCGGGCAGGTCGCAGTCCCCTTCGGCGGTCTTGTTCAGGATTTGCATGATTAGGCACCCAGTGGAGGTAAATGCCCTCTCCACTGACATCGTACTCTGGTGCGCTCTCGCTGACGAGGTATAGGTGGGCAGCTGCTGAATGGGCCCAGGTCTGCTCCGAGCAGCAGCAATGCCCGTTAGGAGGACCCTGACTTTTGCAGGAGCAGCTTAATGGCTGGAAATGAGCCTGGGAACCACAGACAACGGCAGTCCCATCAGAAATGGGAAAAAGAAACTACTGGAAGAAATGGAGGAGCTTGCAAGTCTTTCCCCAGTGGCTCTGGATTCAGTTCTGGGTCCGCTTTGCAAATGCTGTGCAATATTGAACATATCATTCGATCCCTGGAGGCTTCATTCCCTTGGCTGTGGAATCGCGGTGATACCAGTTCTCTTACTCCAGAGACTAGTGACAGTATACCCTTACGCAGATGCCCTGCACTGTTCTAAAGGCTTTGCACACACACGCACACAAACTCTATAGCAATAACCCTCCAAGAGGCTGGTATTATTGTGATTATCATCCTCCTTAAAGATGAGATAACTAAGGCATGGAGATGTTAAGAAACCTGCCCAAAGTCCCACACAACTGTGGAGTTTGGACTTGAACCTGGGCAGCCAGACTCCAGAGTCTTTGCTTCAAACCATGGCATTCACCTCATGCATCAGCCACAGAATGCTTTACAAACAGAGGTGGGTTTATTCTTCTCAGCTGTGACTGACATTTCCAGAGTGGTGAATTAAATACCTTAGGCCCACTCACAGCATGTCTGTGGGAGCCAGGGTTTCAACCCAGCAAAGGATGGGAGTAAGGATTGTGTCCACTGCACGCTGAGTGCCTAGTATCAATTCTTACAAAACCTTGGAAAATGTAGGAGCAGAGACCCAGAAAACTTGTGACTTTCCAGAGTCTTGGAGCTCACAAGCCAGAAAGACTCATCTAATTCCAGGTCTTCAGTGCAGGGACTCTTAGACTTTAAGGAGGAGCCAGGCAATGTGGTAGTGAAGGGCTGGGCCTTTAGAACCTGGCTTCAAAGGCCATTTCTGCCACTTCCTAGCTGTGTGAACTTAGGTGAGGGACTTTAGCTCTCTGGGCTTGATTTGCTCATCTGCAAAATGGACATACAATAGAATCTACCCCCAAAGGTCATGGTGAGGTATATTTGGGTTAATACAACTAAAGCATGGAACACTGACACGTGGTATGCTCTCAGTGGTTATGGAAGCAACCGCCCCAGGCCTGGGACAGAGTGGAGTATTTGACTCAAGGTTTGCTTTGCTTACAGAAGGCACGATAAGGGCTATGCCCAGAAACCAGAAGATTCACACAGTGGTGAGCCATGTGTTCGGGGAAGATTCTATCAGGAAGCACACAGAATGTCAGGCTCCAGGGAGGGCGGAATGAGGGCCCAGGAGGGTCAGATGCAGGTAAATGGGGAAGGGGTCAGTTGGACAGGTGATTAGTTTCTGAGACCCCGAGTTGGGCAGCAGCTGGATCTCCTCCCAGGGCTTGTGCTCAGTATTCAGTGACTCTGTTTCCATGACGGAGTCTGGTAGGAGTTCAGCCAGGTGGTCAGTATAAGGGTCCGGTGAGGATTTGTCAGCAGGGCGTAGAGGTGCAGCCATTGGCTAGGAACTTTGAGGCAGAACTCTACTTTCTAGGTGGCTAGAGGTCAGGGAGGAGATTATGAATCCTACAGTAGGGGAGCCATCAGGAGTGGGGTTCAGTTGACAAATCCACATATTAGGTAGGCATAGGTGGGCAAAAACATGGTGGGGAGTGAGTCAGCATATGCAAAGGCTTAGGGTGGTGCTTGGTTCAAAGTGCCTACGTGCCATGCTCGAGCTGCTGGTGTCTTGGGGGCCAGGATCTGGGTTTCAGGAACAGGACTTCAGGTCCTTACAGCAAAAAGAACCAGCCTGGGATTTGATGCTTCCCGCCTAAATCTGGGTACCAATATTGCCAACTTTTTAATTTAGCCGAGTCCGTTCAAACAACAAAAATCCTCCTCACCTACCTTCATCGTGATTTGATAAAAGAAAAGCCCTCATCACCAAAAGCCAGAAACATGATCTCAGAATAGACAGACATTTAAACTGGAAACAAATTAACTTTACAAAATGCTCACTCACATGGTCTTTTTCTCAGTGTTGCCGGGGTTGGAGGGAAACTTTGTCACAGGTCATGGCTGATGGGCAGGGCAGAGTTTAGGGTGTGTTCATGCCCTTCTTGGGGCCTGGCTACCTTGTGGGGCTTGGTTGTGGGACCATGACAAAGGCTCTATGGCATGTACGAGGTGTCTGTCCTGGCTCGGAGCTTTCATGCTGACCTAAGCCACCCACACCTTCACAGCTGGCACCTCTGATGTCCTGTGGGGATGCACTTCTGGCCCAGCCTGCTCCCTCCATTCCAGGGACGCCTGGGTCCTTTCCCACTTACAGCCCTCCTCTTGCCCTTTGGACATGAACTTGCTTTCTCCAGTTCCATCTTTGGCACTCTTTAAGGGCCTCGACTGGAGCCTGGCTTCTGCTCCGCCGCCTCCTGCCCATCCAGTGGACGCCCTGCCCCAGCCCCACCCCGGGACCTCAGCCTTAGCCCTCATCCTAAGGGGCTGTTGAGGACCTGTGCAGAACGTTAGAGGTTAGAGCAGCCCTTGCAGCCGCCGTAGTATGGACCCAGCAACT
Organism: Smutsia gigantea; assembly: GCA_032199065.1. Taxonomy (NCBI): domain Eukaryota; kingdom Metazoa; phylum Chordata; class Mammalia; order Pholidota; family Manidae; genus Smutsia; species Smutsia gigantea. Next base: position 20,262 of record JAVSCE010016361.1, read on the forward strand.
GCTCTGCTCTTCCAAGGGTGGGCTGGAGTGGTCCCATCAGGGCAAGGGACAGAGGAGAAGACCGGGTCTCATGTTTGGTCATAACTTATAGAAATCAAAGGCCCCAGGGCAAGGAGCTGAATGGGTAATTAACCCCTATCTGTGTTGAAGTCTGCCTCTTGAATTTACCTGTAAGCTCCTTGAGCGGGGACATATCCTGGTCACTTTTTATTTCCCGCCTGTTCCCAGTGCCCCATGCCCGACCCTCCCTGCCACACCAACTAGTAAAGTCCATCTGCAATGTCTTTGTTGCCTTGGATTTGATTCCTTCATTCAACACGCATCCACTGGTCACTTGTCAAGAACGAGCTACTATGACAGGCACTTTGAGATACTGGACAAATGAGATATGGACCCGCCCTCAAAGAGCCTGACAAGGACGACGTATATCCACAGAACTAAAAATGTAGAAAGCACAGAAGGCTTCCAGAAAAGCTGAGGCTGAACTGGTTTCACCTCCAAGTGCTTGGGTGGTTTGACCCCTGTGGGTCAGCACAGCCTGGAATAGAAATGTCCCCACTGGGGCTCCAAACACGTTCCGTTCAGCCTTGAACACAGCTCTGAGCTGAGGGAGAGTTGGCATCACAACCAGGCAACCGCTTTGTTTTGTTTCCAGAGAGGTTTTTCATTTCTTCAGTTTCCCATTCATCTTGGTCTGTGGGTGCCCGTCTCCCTGACCCTCCTCCCACACTCACCTCCAACAAGACGAGCAAAACCTTTCCTTAAAAACAAACGCCTCCTCCCGTTGCAAGATAAGGGCGCCCTTTGTGTGCTATTTTCATTAATTTATTGACGCGTGTTCTCATACCACATTTGATTGGCCTTGTACTTTGCTGAAGCCTGAAGGTTGTTTAAGCAAAAGTCCACAAGGAAGTGGAAAACAAATCAAAGAAACACTACACTCTCCAAAAGACAAAAAAAGGTAAATTTTCAATAGACCAATTTTGTACTAATGATGGTTTCCCAAAAGGTAAGTCCAGAAATAGGTGGAGTTGGAGGACCTTTCAGGCCGATGATGGATCAGGGATTTCCATATTTGCTTTCCTTCGCTGCTAATGACACCAGTGGTCAGTCAATTTTCCTATGGGGGCCATGGGATAAGCACCTCAGGCTTCCATGCTTGGCCTTTGGTGGCCTGCCAAGCCTGGAAGCTACTCCCAGTGGGTTGCTTTCCAATCTATGCCCAGTGTCCCAGGGTAAAGCTCTACCATTTTGCTGGTAGAATGATCACTTTCTTTCCAATTTGTAGCTGCATGGAGGTGGGACAGCCTGAAGGCTGTGGGAAAGAACTGAGTCAGGAGTCAGGAGACCTGGACTGTATCCCTGGCCAGGGCAAATTCTCGCATTTCTCTGGGACTGTGTTACCCTCACTAACATACAGATTATGTTACACAGTCTGTAAATTTCTGAGTCTATAGTATGCTTACTTAGTTTTAACTGTTAATTATACATTGAATGCAAAAAAATCAAACATTTTTTACATTTACAATAAACACTGTAAAAAAGGAAAGATGGTATAGAAATATACCAAGACAGGTCCCTCAGCTCCTCCTACCATCACCTCCAGAAATAACCACTTCCAGAAATTGCCTGGACCCACACAAAGATACCGCTGGGTGTGTTTAGATCCCATTCCGTTGCCACAGCCTGCCTAATAGCTGTGGAGATCCCCACCTTCCAGGACAAGACTCTTCACACATTTTATTCTTTTGGCATCAAGAAAGCTTTTGCTTTTTTTTTTTTTCAATGTATTCACTTCTAGAAAATTCTAGAGATAAGGGAAAGGTGTGGAGCTGCCTTCTATAAGACTGAGACTCAATTATGCATATCTATTCTTCTGAATTCCTCATTCAGTGATGTCATATTGGTAGCTGGAAGCTGGCCATGGTAGGAGTATTTACACCATAGAAACTGGCAAATGCTACAGATCCCCACCCACTCCCCAATCTAGTTCACCAGCATATCAGTAGGCCAAAGAGCGTGCTTTAACAACTCAACACGGTCAAACAGAGCTTTGTAGTTTGATGGGCTCTGTGGAGTCAAGCAAACTGGATTTGCAGGCTATACCCTTATACACACAGAATCATCTGGACAAGGTCATGAAACAGATGTTAGCAAAGAATAGGGACTTACAGCTCCTCTGCCCTCCTGTCCTGAAGTGAACACCTCATACTGCACATCTTTTAGACCTCTGTGGTAGAGGGTTAGGATAATGGCCCCAGCAAATCATCCCTCCTTGTGTCTACGCCCCTTTGCAATGAGATGTTTCTGCTCCCCCATCAAGAGGTCAAGTCTATTTTGCCATTTCCTTGAATCTGGACCGGCCTTATGACTTTTTTTTTTGGTATCATTAATCTACAGTTACGTGTGCAACATTATGGTTACTAAACTCCCCACTACATCAGGTCCCCCCCACCTACCCCATTACATTCACTGTCCATCAGTGTAGTGAGATGCTATACAATCACTACTTGTCTTCTCTGAGTTGTACAGCCCTCCCCGTGCCCCCCCAACATTACATCTGCTAATTGTAATGCCCCTTTTTCCCTCTCATTCCTCCCTTCCCACCCATCCTCCCCAGTCCCTTTCCCTTTGGTAACTGTTAGTCCGTTCTTGGGTTCTGTGAGTCTGCTGCTGTTTTGTTCTTTCAGTTTTTTTCTTTGCTCTTATACTCCACATATGAGTGAAATCATTTGATACTTGTCTTTTTCGGCTTGGCTTATTTCACTGAGCGTAATACCCTGTAGCTCCATCCATGTTGTTGCAAATGGTAGGATTTCTTTTTTCTTATGGTTGAATAATATTCCATTGTGTTTATGTACCACATCTTCTTTATCCATTCATCTACGGATGGACACTTAGGTTGCTTCCATTTCTTGGCTATTGTAAATAGTGCTGCGATAAACATAGGGGTGCATATGTCTTTTTGAACTGGGCTGCTGCATTCTTAGGATAAATTCCTAGGAGTGGGATTCCTGCGTCAGTTGGTATTTCTATTTTGAGTTCTTTGAGGAACCTCCATACTGCTTTCCACAATGGTTGAACTAATTTGCATTCCCACCAGCAGTGTAGGAGGGTTCCCTTTTCTCCACATCCTCACCAACATTTGTTGTTGTTTGTGTTTTGGATGTTGGCCATCCTCACTGGTGTGAGGTGATATCTCATTGTGGTTTTAATTTGCATTTCTCTGATGATTGGCGATGTGGAGCATCTTTTCATGTGCCGGTTGGCCATCTGAATTTCTTCTTTGGAGAAGTGTCTATTCATATTCTCTGCCCATTTCTTAATTGGATTACTTGCTTTTTGTTTGTTGAGGTGCATGAGTTCTTTATATATTTTGGATGTCAACCCCTTATTGGATATGTCATTTATGAATATATTCTTCCATACTGTAGGATGTCTTTTTGTTCTACTGATGGTGTCCTTTGCTGTACAGAAGCTTTTTAGCTTGATATAGTCCCACTTGTTCATTTTTGCTTTTGTTTCCCTTGCCCAAGGAGATATGCTCATGAAGAAGTCACTCATGTTTATGTCCAAGAGCTTTTTGCCTGTTTTTTTCTAAGAGTTTTATGGTTTCATGACTTACATTCAGGTCTTTGGTCCATTTTGAGTTTACTTTTGTGTATGGGGTTAGACAGTAGTCCAGTTTCATCCTCTTACATGTAGCTGTCCAGTTTTGCCAACCCCAACTGCTGAAGAAGTTGTCATCTCCCCATTGTATATCCAAGGCTCCTTTATCATATATTAATTGACTGTATACATTTGGGTTAATGTCTGGATTTTCTATTCTGTTCCACTGGTCTGTGGGTCTGTTCTTGTGCCAATACCAAATTGTCTTGATTACTGTAGCTTTGTAGTAGAGCTTGAACTCTGGGAGCATAATTCCCCCTGTTTTATTCTTCCTTCACAGGATTGCTTTGGCTATTTGGGGTCTTTTGTGGTTCCATATGAATTTTAGAACTGTTTGTTCCAGTTCATTGAAGAATGCTGTTGGTATTTTGATAGGGATTGTGTTGAATCTGTAGATTGCTTTAGGTAGCATAGCCATTTTGACAATATTTATTCTTCCTAGCCAAGAGCATGGGATGCATTTCCATTTGTTAGTGTCCTCTTTAATTTCTCTTAGGAGTGTCTTGTAGTTTTCAGGGTATAGGTCTTTCACTTCCTTCGTTAGGTTTATTTCTACTTTGTTCTTTTTGATGTGATTGTGAATGGAATTGTTTTCCTGATTTCTCTTTCTGCTAGTTCATCTTTAGTGTATAGGAAAGCAACAGATTTCTGTGTGTTAATTTTGTATCCTGCAACTTTGCTGAATTCAGATGTTAGTTCTAGTAGTTTTGGAGTAGAGTCTTTAGGGTTTTTTTATGTACAATATCATGTCATCTGCAAATAGTGACAATTTGACTCATTCTTTACCAATCTGGATGCCTTGTATGTCTTTGTTTTGTCTGACTGCCGTACCTAGGACCTCCAGTACTATGTTGAATAACAGTGGAGAGAGTGGGCATCCCTGTCTTGTTCCCGATCTTAGATGAAAAGCTTTCAGCTGCTCACTGTTAAGTATGATGTTAGCTGTGGGTTTGTCATATATGGCCTTTATGATGTTGAGGTGTTTGCCCACTATACCCATTTTGTTGAGAGTCTTAATCATGAATGGATGCTGAATTTCGTCAAATGCCTTTTCAGCATCTATGGAGATGATCATGTGGTTTTTGTTCTTCTTTTTGTTGATGTGGTGGATGATGTTGATGGATTTTCGAATGTACCATCCTTGCATCCCTGAGATGAATCCCACTTGATCATGGTGTATGATCCTCTTGATGTATTTTTGAATTCGGTTTGCTAATATTTTGTTGAGTATTTTTGCATCTACGTTCATCAGGCATATTGGTCTGTAATTTTCTTTTTTGGTGAAGTCTTTGCCTGGTTTTGGTATTAGACTGATGCTGGCTTCATAGAATGAGTTTGGAAGTAATCCCTCCTCTTCTATTTTTTGGAAAACTTTAAGGAGAATGGGTATTCTTTCTTCTCTATATGTCTGGTAAAATTCAGAGGTGAATCCATCTGGCCGGGGTTTTTTTTCTTAGGTAGTTTTTTGATTACCAATTCAATTACTTTTCTGGTAATTGGTCTGTTTAGGTTTTCTGTTTTTTGCTTGGTCAGTCTTGGAAGGTTGTATTTTTCTAAGAATTTGTCCATTTCTTCTAGGTTTTCCCGCTTGTTAGCATATAGATTTTCATAGTATTCTCTTATAATTCTTTGTATTTCTGTGGGGTCCGTCGTGATTTTTCCTTTCTCATTTCTGATTCTGTTTATGTGTGTAGATTCTCTTTTTCTCTTAATAAGTTTGGCTAGGGGTTTATCTATTTTGTTTATTTTTTCAAAAAACCAGTTCTTGGTTTCGTCAATTTTTTCTATTGTTTTATTGTTCTCAATTTTATTTATTTCTTCTCTAATCTTTATTATGTCCCTCCTTCTGGTGACTTTGGGCCTCATTTGTTCTTCTTTTTCCAATTTCAATAATTGTGTCTTTAGACTATTCATTTGGGATTGTTCTTCCTTCTTTAAATATGCCTGGATTGCAATGTACTTTCCTCTTAGAACTGCCTTTGCTGCTTCCCACAGAAGTTGCGGCTTTGTGTTGTTGTTGTCATTTGTCTCCATATATTCTTTGATCTCTGTTTTAATTTGGTCGTTGACCCATTGATTATTTAGGAGCATGTTATTAAGCCTCCATGTATTTGTGAGCCTTTCTGTTTTCTTTCTAAAATTTATTTCTAGTTTTATACCTTTGTGATCTGAGAAGTTGGTTGGTAGAATTTCAATATTTTTGAATTTACTGAGGTTCTTTTGTGGCCTAGTATGTGGTCTATTCTGGAAAATGTTCCATGTGCACTTGAGAAGAATGTGTGTCCCGTTGCTTTTGGGTGTAGAGTTCTGTAGATGTCTGTTAGGTCCATCTGTTCTAGTGTGTTGTTCAGTGCCTCTGTGTCTTTACTTATTTTCTGTCTGGTTGATCTGTCCTTTGGAGTGAATGGTGTGTTGAAGTCTCCTAAAATGAATGCATTGCTTTCTATTTCCTCCTTTAATTCTGTTAGTATTTGTTTCACATATGTCGGCGCTCCTGTGTTGGGTGCATATATATTTATAATGGTTATATCTTCTTGTTGGATTGACCCCTTTACCATTATATAATGTCCTTCTTTATCTCTTGCTACTTTCTTCATTTTGAAGTCTATTTTGTCTGATACAAGTACTGCAACACCTGCTTTTTTCTCCTTGTTGTTTGCATGAAATATCATTTTCCATCCCTTCACCTTTAGTCTGTGTATATCTTTGGGTTTGAGGTGAGTCTCTTGTAAAAAGCATATAGATGGGTCTTGCTTTTTTATCCATTCTGTTACTCTGTGTCTTTTGATTGGTGCATTCAGTCCATTTCCATTTAGGGTGATTATTGATAGATATGTACTTATTGCCATTGCTGGCTTTAGATTCGTGGTT